>JAHPZR010002766.1:55000-90216 GCA_019787425.1 Platygyra sinensis
CATGTGTGCTGGTCCTTTAGGAGTGAAACTGCCTCTTACAGACTTAGTTTTCTGTAGCAAGTCACAGAAGTAGGTGTTGGGGGGGGGTTTCAGGGGTTACGTCCAGCGGTGGGGAAGATAGAGGACAGTGGTGGGAGGGCAGGATGAGTGCTTATGTTCAGTGTAGTTAATATGGTATACATTGTAAGTGCTTATGTGTTTGCGTACTTCCCCCTGCAAAATTTTGACCGAGATCTCGCCGAGAATCTTGGCGAGTTTTTGGCCGGCGAGATTGCCGAGATCTCGCCGAGATCTCAAAATCTCGGCGGCCAAAAACTCGCCGAGATTCTCGCCGAGATCTTGGCGAGATCTCAAAATCTCGGCGGCCAAAAACTCACCGAGAATCTCGCCGAAATTCTCGCCGAGATCCTGGCGAGATCTCAGGATCTCGGCGGCCAAAAACTCGCCGAGATTCTCGCCGAGATCTCAAAATCTCGGCGGTCAAAAACTCGCCGAGATTCTCGCCGAGATCTCAAAATCTCGGCGGCCAAAAACTCGCCGAGATTCTCGCCGAGATCTCAAAATCTCGGCGGCCAAAAACTCACCGAGAATCTCGCCGAAATTCTCGCCGAGATCCTGGCGAGATCTCAGGATCTCGGCGGCCAAAAACTCGCCGAGATTCTCGCCGAGATCTCAAAATCTCGGCGGTCAAAAACTCGCCGAGATTCTCGCCGAGATCTCAAAATCTCGGCGGCCAAAAACTCGCCGAGATTCTCGCCGAGATCTCAAAATCTCGGCGGCCAAAAAACTCACCGAGAATCTCGGCAAGATTTCAGGTAAGATCTCGGCGAGATCTCAAAGTCTCGCCGGTCAAAAACTTGCTGAGAATCTCGGCGAGACTCGCCGAGATATCAAAATCTTGGAGGCCAAAACATCTCACCGAGAAAACTGGAAGATATTTTAAAATGTCATTACACTCAGATCCAGGTAAGCTAATCATAAATTCGTTGAGTGAATTAGTTTCTAGCAGACAAAACAAACACACTGAAATACGACTCCTGACTACATGTCAAAAACAAGCAGATTTATTGACAGATAAGAGGGTCCGTCACGTACAGTTCAAAAAAACTTAACAGTTTCAGACACGTCCACCTTCAGTTGACATTTAGCTACCTTTAATGAGAGGAAAATCGTTTTTGCTGAAATTAAAAATAGAGGAGAACTAACCTTTATCCTCGGGTCGACTCACGTCCTTTACCTCGTGCATGCAAACAAGAATAATTAACCTCAGATACTACATCTGTCAGCCGCAAAGAAGCGAAGAAAATTCGTTTGGCTTGACTACAACCTCAACTCAAAGCGAATGTCATGAAAAGGTTCATCTTCATCAACTGCTCAAGTTTTGCACTTTGCTAAAAACTGCTAAAGATTGTTCCGTGTACACAGACTTCAGTCGTTGCAGGTCTTGAAAAAAACGGTTGTACAAGATGTTTACGAATCCTCTTGAGATTGCTCACATTCGCGATGAAAACGTAAGAAATTAGTTAAACCGTATTTCCTTTTCTTGAACAAAGCAGCTCATTTCATCGTAATCAAGTCCTTTGCACTTTCAAAAACATCTAACAAACAAATTTCCCACGGCAAGAACTGAAGCCAACTCTCCTGTCGAAGGATTGCGTGTACTTTACCCCACGTGACTTAAGACATCCAATCACAGTGCCTAGTTAACGATCTTGGCGGGAAGCCTTCCCGCGTCTAGTCTGTCTGCCGCCGGCGCTGCTCGAGGAAAAGTGAAAAAAAAAACAAAAACAAAGTCTACCTCTACAAAGCCAAATTTGAAAAGTATTTTTTTAAACAATTGATGGTCATTGAGTAGCTCAAAGGTAAGTCTGCTCCAACGTCTAAAAGAGAGAACAAAATTTCAATACGAGCAACAAAACTCTTATCTTAAAAAGCGATCAGCACGCGTCTCTTCGTCGCCATAATTAAGTCAGATCGCTCCATTCAACTTTGTTAAATAAAATATTTTGGTAAATAAAAACCCATCCATGTCTGAGCGTCTTTACTTCAATTTGGGCTTCCCGCATTTGAATTCGAACCGAAAAACAGAAAGCTAATGGTCAACCACAAAGCAGTTAAATTCAACGGAGACAAATTATTCATTTCATCTGGGAATGATTGGGTAAATATTTTGGTAAGTTTGTGTATTTCAAAATCTCGGACTGAGATGCAGAAAGTCGAGTCGAGCTTCACGGCGAGATCTTGCCGATCTCGGCGAGATGTAGAAAATCTCGCCGCGAACTCGACCGAGATTTGAGAAACCCACAAACATCATGGCGAGATCTCCGCAATCACGGCGAGATGGAGGAGATCTCGCCGCGATCTCGCCGAGATTCAGAAACTCACAAGCATCATGGCGAGATCTGTACAAATCTCGGCGAGATCTTGGTAATCTCGGCGAGATGGAGGATATCTCGCCGCGATCTCGCCGAGATTTAAAATCTCGCAAACATCATGGCGAGATCTCTACAAATCTCGGCGAGATCTTGGTAATCTCGGCGAGATGGAGGAGATCTCGCCGAGATTTAGAATCTCGCAAACATCATGGCGAGATCTCTACAATCTCGGCGAGATCTCGGTTATCTCGGCGAGATCTCGGCAATCTCGGCGAGAAGGAAGATATCTCGCCGCGATCTCGCCGAGATTTAGAATCTAAAGAACATCATGGCGAGATCTCGGCGAGATCTCGTCAATCTCGGCGAGATCTCGCCGATCTCGGCGAGATCTCGCCAATCTCGGCGAGATCTCGGTAAAAATTTTGCACGGGATGTAGCTTATCAACTGAAACTGTCACAGATGACTGAGCTAATTTCAGAGCCATCGATGAATCACACTACAAAATGCAAGTGTTCCTTTTACTCTTGACCTTTGCATACTGAAGGATGCTCCACAGCTTGCACCTGTTATGGTATGGATGGTTATCATATACTAGATACCTCTCAACAAGTCTTGCTGGAATCATGAGGGACATAGCAACTGAACTTCAAACATTCCTAGCTCCAACAGTTAATAATACTCGACAGCTGGCAAGTTTTGTTATGTTATGGATGGTTGTACTAAATGCAACATCTACAAAAAGTAGCACAGCCAAACACTGGATACATCTCTACACATCTTGGTGGAATCATGAGTGGTATTAACATTCCAAGCACTGCAAAAGATTATGGAAACAACTCAGGCAAAACCAGCGTGCAAAATGAGAGAGGTATAGTACAAGAACTGTAAAATTAAAAATGACCATGGAATGATCTGGAGTTCCCCATAGCTAGCTTTGGAAGGGACTCTGTTTGAATGGAAGCAGTACTCTTTCCAACTACATGCCCATTCATGTAATGACTAATGAGGTGAATAAAATCATAAATAATGATTTGGTAAAAGTTGAATAAATGTAGCGATGCCATGGCAAGCAGTGATGAAATTGTATGATGAAATGGTAAAACTAATGAAGGGCCATATAAGGATAAATTTGTATGAATGATGCCAATATGCTCTCTATCTCATTACACAATGGTAAAACGCAACAAATTGTTACATACTGTAACACCCATTGTTAGGGTTGAATACCTTGTGCCAGAGATGTTCTATATATATTATTAGTATAATTTCCAGAGGTGAATATAAGAATCGAGCATTTTGATTGGCCGAGAAGCTCGGCTTATGACGCTATATTCACCGCCTAGCGCGGTGAATATAGCATTTCATGGCTAGGTTACTAAGCCACGCCACCTTTGTCATTCAGGCAAGTAAACATGGCGGAAAATTGCTGAATGAAATTGTTGTTCATTAGGAAGAAATCACTTTCAATCCGGATATTCAAAACACTGGGAATTTCTGAAGATGATTACCAAAGCATTGGGACGAAAAATGTCTCTAAGAAGTGATGTTCAAGTCATTGAGAGATCGTAAACACAGTGGTTTCGCATTTCACGCGGCCTTGACAAACGGTGCCAGATCGAGTCACAGCAATTTAATCCTCTTCAGACCAGCGCTACTCATTCCATGATGACAAGCACAATTTTCGATATGTCACTAATGGACAGAAAGAGGTATTAGATGATTTTCTTTTCCGTAGTGTTCGTTTTATTCTTCCGTTTTAATGCCTAATTTGTCTGTAAGTTGATTCGCAAACGATGCATTAAATCGGTTTACTTGCTTGCAAACCAACCTTTATGTTTGTTATTTCTATGTTTTCTTTGTTATTTTGCATTTCTTGATATTCACCTCTGAAAATTATACTAAAACAATTATTCGCCTCAGGCTCAGTGAATCACAGCGAATATTCCCCTCGACTTCGTCTCAGGGAATATTCGCCGTGATTCACTTCGCCTTCGGCGAATAATTGTTAAATATTGTGTTCTTCAACCCCGAGGAACGTCAACTGGTTTAGTTAGAAGCAAATTGTGCCTTTTTGCTAATTGGACACACAGTGCCAAAGGTAAAATATCAATACTGATTTGGGGTAAGCATATGTAAAGAAAAAAGTCCTGAGATCCACAACTGTTATCTCAGGGGCACTATAAGTTGCATGACTGGCTCAGGGCAATAAGCCCCTCCCAAAATAGATATCATGCTAATAATTAGTACCACACACTTACAAATACACAATTAAAGGAGCACAGGGTTCAAGCAGAAACTATAAACAGGGACATAGCACCCACAGAAGTTAAACTGTACCCAACAATAATTAGGACATAGTCACACAGTCCACAGTACCAAAGGGAGAATAAGGTACATGGTACCCCATCTCATATATTGCCAGCTACAGAGGGCTGTTATTTATGGGTACACAGAGGACACAAAATATGGTTTACATTTGTATGTGACACAAGCCCTGTAACTTGAAAATTACTTGAAAAGACAAAAATTGTATGTAGCAAAATGACTGTTTCAATGAGCACAAAGGCTGGTTTACAGCAAGGGCTATGCCAAACCTGACGAAGATTAATATAATAGACCAATCTGAACCATGAATTATGGCTTGAATAACCAAAAAATATAATGGTATTCCAGAAAATATTGTCAGGGAAACTCATGCACAACATAAGAGCTTAAACTTGCACCAACAACAACACTGAACTGGTGATAACAAAGGGGAACATAGTCCCACAAATCCAGTCAGTGATAATACAACTGAACTGGTAAAAACAATATTGCAACCACAGGAGACAGTGCGGATCTAACAAAGAGATCCTAACGGTAAAATTATGCGCGACTGTCATATGACTGTCACTAAGGCAAAGCCCAGGACGCAGAGTCCGCTCATACCGTTTAATAAAATTAAAATGGAAAGTCCACAAACCCAGTCAGTGACAATGCAACTGAACTGGTAACAACAACACTGCACCCGAGGGAGACAGTACGGATCTAACAAGGAGATCCCAACGGTAAGAATATGCACAACTGTCATAGGACTGTGACTAAGGCAAAGCCCAGGACGAAACGTCTGCTCATACCCTTTAATGACAAAATAAAAGGGGAACAATGTCCCACAAAACCAGTCATTAACAATATAGGGTGACAAGTAAAGCATATAAATATGTGTAGCACGGTTTTGCATATAAACTGCAATATGTACTTAAAAAAGGGGGGGGGGGACAGAACTGATATATTTATATGATGAGAATACCAACAGCAAGGCGTTTTAGCCTCCTGTAATGATCAATAGGAAAAATGCACTAACAGCAATACGGTATGAAACGTATGTGGGCAAATGGTGAAAATGGTGGCCCAAAAGCTGATCAAAAAGGGGAGGCATAGTGAGGATCTGAAAATTAGAACGAAATATCTTTTTCATCGTGTACGAATGAGACATTATGTACTGACAAATTGGAAATCATCTCTACCTGTACAGGTCGGAAAAATTAAAAAGAACTAGGTAACAAATGCATGTCAAGATGCTGCACCACGATAATTTGCATAACCTTATGAAATGTTATTTGCTAGGGAAGATACAAACAAACAAACGCTGCACAATGAAGGTTTAAGTTAAACATCAAATACAAAAGGCATGAATGGTATACGTAGCCACCCTTTTTGCGTATCAGTAAGTATACGAAGGGCTAGACCGCTCAACTTTTACGAACCAGAATTCAAACGCATGGTGCCTGAACTAGCGGGGCGAAACAGAGGTTATGTTTATAACATCTAGCAATAATCCTGTACTTATCTTAAAACACAGCAGTCCGGCAACACGCTATTTCCCTACAAAGAAAGATAGTTTAGTCTGGATGCGGCGCCAAATAATACTGAAGTAAGGAACTTGCATTTTGACTGGGGCCTATTATTGAAATTGGGTTAGGGCAAATAGATAATCATTTAAATGAATGCCATCACGGGCATAGACGTTCGTAGCGGGATTAACAAGGCATCGATGCCGCCAAAACTTAGCTGAATGAATATTCTGAAGTGCTCACAGAACTCGTCGGAGTAGCGTGTTGACCTTATGGACCCGCTCATTCAGTATAGTCCTCAAATTAATGGTGGATGCATTCTTGGGAGTATTTGGCAACCACAACAATTGGTACAGATAAGCTCTTGAGCAGTAATTCGGTAAAGGCGACTATGGAAAGCACAACCGCGACCGCATCGCGATGACTGTCGCAAATATCATTCGAGCGCGATCTTCAGAACCACGACATTATTGGGGGCGTTCCTCCTAATGACTTCAAGATCAAGTCGAATCATTTTGTCGCCCGTGCGACCTCCAAAACCGAAAATTCTCAACATCGCAAACTTTAGATACGTTAAGGTGGCGACGGTAGCTATCGTGTGCCTGATCGGTGTCAATAAACTCGACTACTCGCCGTGCAAATATTAATGAATGCCCTAAAGAGCGCGTGGTAATAGAAGCCATCATTGATCGTTTGTGCTTATGAAACTACACGCACGCAACCAAGTCCCTTCGACACAATTATAGTACACAGTATTACTTATCTTTTTCTCAGCTTCCAAGTCCTTCAATGGCCACAACAGATCGCCAAAAGGAAGACGTGAAAAGAAAAAACAGTTTCTTTCGTGGAGCTGAAGAAAAAGAGGCCTGCAACTTGTCCGATGTCACTTATGTATGCCTGAGTTAGAGTCCTGTATGTAAACTGATCCTAGTCAGTAAAACATTAACCAGCATTGCCAGGCGCATAAAATCATTTATTCCTCTAGGTAATAAATTTCCTTTAAGACCATCGCATTTTGTCAGTTAAGCAGCTCAAAAACACCTGGAAGATTTTGCAATGATCGTGTGTTACAAATTGCCTTGCTAGAGAAAAGTTTTAACATGATCATTGTTCTCGTTTCATATATAAGAATTTGATCAGTTTAATGCAGCTTTTAGTGTTCGAATTTACTTCCATTATTTCTACGTTTGTCTTTTAGAGGATTCCACCCAATTAAATTTGAATGTGCAGGAATTAATGCATATTTAATTTGTTCGATGACTTCTCCCATCCAACAGGCTGTGTTCATTAGAGCCTGGATATTATAGTGACCCCAATTAGCCCACATGGGCTAAATACATGGACACTTAAAACTGTGATCAACATTTCTTGTCTCATGTAAATAAAAGCGCCGCTATACATGGCATAACGGAAAATGCGCGCATTTTAAAATTTGCGGACAGCTGCAGCTTTGCGGGTTAAGATAAATTTGAAATTTAGCAAGAGACTATGTCATAGTCTCTTGAATTTAGTTAAAAGGAAGTTTCGAAGCATACTCATTATAGAAGCGAAGGCAAGATATCATTTGAATTGTATTTATTTCTGCGAACACCAAGTCAGAATCCTTCAAGTTCTATCAAATACACCTTTCTTGACTTGCATCATATTCAGTGGTAGTAAAATAAAATTACTAACCATTTCATGCGCTAGATGTCTAGGAAAGATGTGTTGTACTCAGTCTGCAAAAAGTTAACGTGCTGTAAAAAAAATATCAGTTGAGTCCTAAACAGCTTAATATGGCAGGCTTGCACACCCAAACCGTGCCAATTGAGATTATTTTCTCTCAATGCGGTTATTTTGCCTCAGTGAACTTTCTAAAAATATAATTCCTAAAACCATTTCACGGAAAGAAAGCCGGATCTGATCAGTGTAGTTCTCCCCGCTTTGAAATACTTGCTAAAACGTGAATTTTTTTTGCACGAGTGTTGCTTTCTTTCAGAATCACCGAAGAGACAAATTTATTTCATGTCAAATTTTCCTTTCACAACTTTGAACAACTATGCCAGCTAGGTTATTTGTAGTATAACAGTAAACCCTCTTGTAACTGTGATTCACAAATTAAATATCTATAGCGGCGATTATATTCTAAAAGAAAACGACCCGTTTGCAAAAGACATTCACGTTTTAGCAAGTAGTAAAAAGGGGGGAGAGCTACACTGATCAGATCCGGCTTTCTTTCGGTAAATTGGTTTCCGAAATTCATGATGATGTCGAGGCAGCCTGTTCGAATCATCCAACCTCTTCCACCCCGCCATATGGTGGCAAATCTCCCACCCCAACATGACGAATTTCCCGGGACGGATGCCCGAGGTACATAATCTATTCCCGGTAAGAATGTTGATGTCTATGGTAATATGAGATTTAGTCCTGGTTTGCCTTAACAACGCGAACGGTTCCATTCGCGAAGATCGCTGCGACAATTGTACAGTGCCGGGCCCCGAAGGAGGGAATGGAAGGAAAAGAAGGTCGTTGAGGTAGAATGGGTACGACTCTGGCTCTAACACATACTCTCTCGCTGTTGGTCCCTTTTCAGAGAAGGTTTGGAGATTTGATTTGATTGATTTTGTTCCCCGCACTGTTAACTGATTCATCCACGTTTTTTGCCAGGTTTTGTGACATTTGTTAACCTCGTTCCCAGTGTGCCCTCTGCGTAGTTTTTCAAAATGGCGGCTGAGAGCGGCCGTCCTCCTGAAAAGCAAGTTAGATGACGCGCTGAAACGAGGTCTCCGATTGCTTTCGTAAACCTACACTGGAATTCTAAGAATCTCTTTTCAGTTCGAGTACCAGTGACCCATTTACTTTTTTTCTGGTTACTCTTACAAAGACACATTTTACGCAGATTGTACTTTATACTATTTATCAAGAAAAAAAAATTATCTATCAAAGTCTGTTTGGCTCTGATAAAAGTGCCCAGTTCAAATCATACTGAGCCCGCAGTTTCAACAGACGCGTTGTCAAACAGCGAGCTGAAACTTTATGACATACCTAGTTTGATCTGTAGAGGTCCTGGCCTCTCTATTCCTACGTATTAATTTTTGCAAGGACCACCGTGACAAAACAGAAGTACCGGATCCTCTTGTTTTGGAGGATCTAATCAGCGATAAGTTGAATAATAGACGAAAATTAGCAAGGCTGATTAAACAGTATAGGTACATATTTTCCAATATTTCAGAAGGCACGGCCTTCCTTCTTTAGGGTGTTACAGGGTGTTAGGGTGTTCACTTTTCTTACCTTTAGTCAAGAAAAAAAATTAGGAGCCGAAACCTGGCAAAGAGCGGGTTGTAAGGTACCATGGATTGTGTGGTAATGTGGAATTATTATTTTAATTTCAAGAACGGGGCAACTATAATTTGCGTACATTTCAGAGTGGGATATGCCAAACACAACAACTGTGGCTATCATGGTCTCTTTTCTTCTTTCCCCACCCCCTAGAGCGAAGGAGGGGTGGAACGAGAAGACCCTGGAAACGACGTTCCGAAACAACAAAAATACCATGACATACTGCTTTTATTTTCCAGGTCTAAAAAATCAAGGAGACGTTGATGAAACGGGAACTCAGCTTTCCCAAGCTACGGTAATAGTCCTGTTCGTTGCGTCACTTGTAGCTGTTGCTATGATCTGCGGGACTATTGTACAGTGAGTCGTGGTTATGTGCACGCGATGGTCAGCAAAACACGAGGCTTGGACCTTAGAAACAATCATACCACCGACGACGAGAACCAAGAAACCTAAGGTCCTTAAAATATAAGTACAAGGAAAAGTTCCCTCCGCTTAGTATGCAATAAGCCAATTTTTGGGTCGGTTTGTGACGCGTGACAAAACTGCTCACATATTTACTCTTGCTTATTAATCTGTATTTTAAACATCTTAGTATGTAAACCGTTGTTTTGGCTGATGTTACGAGCTTGATTAAGCTTGATTAAGCTTATTTTAGCCTGTATCTCCACTTTTGAATTTTGTTTTTCAACTTGTTTTTATGCCTGTATTTGAAACTTATTGTAGTTTGTTTTTTATTTCAGTTTTGGCCAAGGTATGTCTGCTCTTGATTTGCCCTTATTAATTAGTTTTAGTTTGTAAGTTGGACGAATTTTTACGATCAACTGATAATAGTGCAGAGTAAAAGTATGCAAAAGAAGTACAGAAATATTTCTCTCGACATACGATTTAATGCTAGCTTTTCCACTCGTGTAAGTCGTCTTGCAATGTGTTGCAACTCCGTAGGAACTGAATAAGGTTATCTGCGTAGCGCAACGACGAAATATGGACGTGAACTAAAAAGGTCTTAAAACAGCTTAGAAATTTAAGGCTAACTAAATCGTAGCTCCCCTAATTGGCAGAAAACCACTAGCATATATGGCTAATAAACGCTTGAACAAATTATACTCAGTTTGGTTCTGGGTTGGTCATTCAAATTTTTGTGGTCCTGTCCCAATATTTAGCGTTAATATACCCCTTCTCCCAGGGCAACCTCGTTCCCTGTGAACGAGGTTGACTCCTGGGACACACATGACAATAATGGGTAGTTAGTGCTAGCATGGTGCTGGTGAAGTAAAACAAAATCGAATACCTTCGAACACCCAGTTTCAACTTTCAGTGTGTTTTTATAAAAAGTCTTTTTTTTTTTTATTCTATAAAGAGAATAATTTTTGTAAAATTGAAGCAAGTTACATTTCGCATGCAAAACTATGGGTGCCGCGGCGGCTTTCCATCATACCCCCTGAAAGTTTCCGGAAATTCCCGTCGCAAATGGAAAGGTCCGTTTCGGTTTCTTCTGACCGGAATATTCGGGATCACTTCTGGAGGTGGTCCACACATTTCGGTCGGAATATTCCGACCGAAATTCGCCGTTCCATTTTGACAAACCGTTTCTTTGCCCTAGCTGGGGAATTCACGGAAAAAGAATTTAAAATGTCAAGAGCCATTCTTATGGGTTGGCCTGGTCTAATTGGAAAATGTCGTTCTATTTTCCTCAGGTATTCTCACTGATCTCTGACCGGTCAGTTTGGCATAATGGCAGGCACCCTATATCTCAGGCTTTTAAAGGCTTTTCTTTTCGAGCCACAATGCTACAAAAGAAAGTGTTAATCTTTGATGCCTTGAAGCTTCACCGGCGACGAAAAGTCAACGCAGGTTTATCGCTGTGCACTTTAAAATGGCAAGGAAAGTCACTGTAAGTAAATTCAATCGAGTGTTTTGAAGTTGTGAGAGTTTGCTTGATTGTTTGTAGCCCTGGCGCTGTAATAGCGAGGAATCCTGTGTTTCTTTCGCCGTAAAATTGGACTAAATTCCAGTCAAGTTTACCTCTGATAACTGCTGTATTATATTAGAATTTCTGTGAAATACACACCGAATACACAACGAATTTCCTCGCTCCCTGCTATTCAATTTACGGCAAAAAAGTCTGATTTCAAGTGATTTTAATGGCAACGACTGAACGAATTTGTTTTACGGTAGTTAAACTTCAAACTTCGCGCGAAATTTCCCACCGGAAAAAATAATATTGGAGAATTTAACAGGTGAGCCCTCGGTCACAGTTCTTCACCATACGGACCTCCCAGCCAGCAAATAACATATATAGTATTGGAATAAATGAAAATATGACGGTCGAACAATTACGAAAGTCGAGTTTACGAAATATCAACAAACGACGTCAACGCAACTGTCCAAAGAAGGTTTAGAAACTGTGAAGTCTCTTTGGATACTCATATAGGAAAGAAAAGGAAACCCATGAGTTAATCATCGCTAGCGGTATTGCTCGTGGACGCGTGTGCACGACGACGACGACGGCGGAGTCGCGCAAGATGGCGGCCATAGGGGCCGCCATACTCCAAATAATAGGCTGACAGACATACAGCATTGGTTTACCGTGTACCTTTTTTGATATAAGACATCATGTTATGATCAATGGCAAATCAAGTTATACGCTGACCAATATCATGTCACCAAATCGCGGGCTCAAGTTTATAGCTCATCGACGTCATGTGTAGTTGACCGCTGACCAAAAGCTGGTTTTTGATTGAATCGCGGCCTCATGTCAGGTTAACTTGTTGAAAACAGAGCCGGGTTGTTTTGGAAGCCTGTTTACTCTAATCCAGGTTTAAAAGTAAACCAAATTATAGCTGTTTCTTCTCTACAAATCTTTTTTGTTTACAGCTTTTATTTTGTATATCGGTTTTGTGATTATTAAACTCAAAATAGAAGACCTCACCGCAAAGTCACAAAAATCAAATCAAAATTCAACCTTATCCTTGGCTAGCCTTATTGGGCTACAGGAGCTCCGCTTTTAGGGTGACCTAAATCTATATATTAAAGTTATTGAATCAAATAGAAAGCACTATTGATATAAATAAATAAATATTATTTACAAATTTAAGACGAGTTCTAACGAGAGAAAATTATGGAGGAGGTATCATAATGAATACAAAAAGATTGTAAACTCAGTGTTCAAAGAAAGGCGTAAAACAATTCTGTTTCTTGTACATTGAATGAGATTCAAAGCAGTCATGGTTTTAAATTAACCGGTGTTTATACAAATTTCAGGTTGACTGATCCTCTTGACTCAGTTAAGAAGTATCATCAGTTCCTGCGCTGTTTTTAATATAAATCGTTTATCTAAAGAGATTCTTAAGTCCTGTACGATAATTTTTACAGAAAATGAAACAGATACAAGGATTCATGGCACAGTTTACGCGGGTCAGAAAAACAGCAAAAAATGCAAAGTATTCAAATCCACAAGACCATATGTCCGATGCAAAGAAGAAGAGAAGCCAGCCGAAAGAGAGAGGCACCCAGCATACTGCAAACCCTAACACAATAGCAATGGTCATCTTTAACACATTTCGTTCTCTTTGTTGGCGTTGTTGTCCAGCGTTGGCCGATTGCTCGCCTGGAATCTTTTGTAACTTGAGCTTTGTATAGATGATAATGTAAAGTATGGCTATCAACACCAACGGGATTACATTAAATGTAATCAAAATTGACAAGAAAAAATGGTCATAGGATGAGGATTCTCCAAAGACTTCTTTCCAACTCGGCGCACACACCAACCCTTCTGGATCAGATTTAACAAGTTGGAAGACGAAGAGATATGGGGAGAAGACAGCCAGCGCGATGATCCAAGTGGCGAGCATAAAGAAAGGGAACAGCTTTGAACTGATGAGCGGAGAACGAAGGGGAAATACCACAGCTCCAAAACGATCCACTGCTATCAGAACCAAGCTCTGAATGGGCACCACAATGGAGACATTCGGTAAGAAGCTTACCAGCTTACATAAGGCGTGGCCAAGAGGACCACCGATCAGCCAGGAGTTTATGTAGAGCCGTTGAATATCCCAAGGAATCCAGAAAATCGGCACCAGCAGATCGGACATGGCCATGTTGACTATTAGAAAATTGATGGTTTTTCCGTCATGGTTTTCGTCTTGTAGACAATTATTCCGATGACGTTATTCCCAGCCAGCGCAGCAAGAAACATCAGGCAGTAAGCAATGGTCATACCAATTTTTTTTGCTGTAGGATTCCAGTAACAGCTCGATGGCTGTGTTCCATTCATCGTGTTGTCCAAGTCTTGTGTCATAGTCGTTCAGTTTCCGCTCGTCCACTCACGAATAACTTTTCTTCTGGTTTGATCAAATTCAGTAAGAACGTCATCTATTTATGTTCCCACCCGAAGGTGGAATAAATGTCTGCCTTCATGTTGTCATTCGCACGAATGATTACTTAACAATTGTACATGTTTCACGAGACTATTCGGAGACTGCTCCTAATCGATGTTTAAATTTAGAAGTTTTAATGTGCAATATAATTACAGCGCAAACCACCTGAACTACGGCTGCCGCGCAAATGTGTTATAATTGTTTTCCCTAGATGCAGAGAGATCAAGTTTTCTCGTGAATCCAAGAGAGACTTTTAAGAAAGAGACTCCTGTTATATAAACCGGGCATTGTATATGACCTCTTCAACGGCTAATACTTTGAGGATTAAATTCAACTCACTGAGAGTCAGTGTCTTTAAAAAACGTTTGCACCTGTCTGCACAAAGAGAATTTGGGTGGAGACGACAGAGGAGAGGGCGTGTAGTTTGTTTTTTTCTCAAAATAAAAGCGAAACCAAAAGTTCTAATTAATGATGTTAATCAAGGAACTTCTTTATTGCTTTCTTGTGTATCCCTGTTCTAAAAACTCGACCAGTTTTTAAGGGTAGGATGCTTAACCTTTTTGAGCCTTTCATGATTGCTTTGAATTTTGCTCGGAAACATCTGCATTTCAAATCAGTCACTTCTCGGGCACACACATTGATTTTCATATGGCTTGTTAACGAGGAAGAATTTCTATAGTATTATAACTCGTGGTTTTTGATTTCTCTCCCGGAGTTTCCGAGTTTAGCCCGGCAACACATCTGAAATTCAGCCTAGTTCATGTTTTCCGCTCCGCTTTGAGAGAATTTTCGGTTTAACGTGAAATGTTTTAAGGTATTCTATTCTAAACCATCATAGTTTATTCAGCAGCTCACGAACACCTGGAAGATTTGCAATGGTCGTGTGTTATAAAGCATCCCACGTGATAACATCGTGCAAATGATTGACAGAAGTTTCCTGTTCATATGTGGCTCCCGCACAGTCAACAAACAGTGAGTCAATTAGTTAATTAGTTTATAAATATTTTTTTTTATTTTCTCAGAAGCCTAAGGGCCTGTTCACATGGAGGTGGGGGACCGCAGGTAGGTGAGGTCCCCCGCCTTGGTGGGGTTACCAATCTCTCCATACAAACTCTCTTTTTTTCTTGACTGCTTTCACATGAGAGGTGGGGTACCTCACCTAGGCGGGTTGCCCGGTCAGCCGTGCCGGGTAATCCGCTTGGGTGGGGTAAGTTTTTTTCCATGTGAATGCTGAAGGTGGGGTGGGGTGATGGTTAGCTGGGTATTTATCCATTACAAAATCAATTGAAAGGCTGACCGGACGGCTAAAAACTATTTCGGTTAGACAGTACTAACCTTCCTCAGGGGCTACACTAAATAGAAAGGATTTTGAGCAGGGCCTGTTGGCGATGTACACAAAGATACGCCGATGTTTAGTTTAACGATTGATTTCTTCGATGAATTTGGCCTTGAAAGGCTCACTGAGCCCGAAAAGCCCTTGAATGAAATGACCAGTGACTGTAAATAACAGCTTGACAAAGAACGAGCTCTCAAAGAAAGGTTATCACCGAGTAAAAGAAACAATCTGGAAGCATTTGGAAACCTCACCCCAGCACCCTGGGGTTATAAATATTGCATATGAAGGCTAGCTTTCTTTTACCACAGGTAGGTGGGGTACCTCACCTACCTGGGGTCCCCCACCTCCATGTGAACAGGCCCTAAGCCAACAAAAACTTTAAAACATCTGTTTAAACAATAACACATCAGAGAGTAGTAACCTAAAACTTAATATTGCAGAGTATATTATTTCAATTCATTTGAGTTCCAAATAAAGCTACTGCTACATGTTGCAGGCAACCTTATTTTTACTGTCATTTCCAAACAGGTAGTAAAATATAATTGCTACCGTGTGGCAGATATCTGGGAAAAGTGTTGTATTCGGTTGTCCATCTCCAAAAATTTAGCGGCGCTACTCTTCAGTTTACAGACCTGAACCCCGAATTGTATTATTGTATTTTATGGTCTTTCAGTTGATAATTGCTCAATTTATCAGCTACAACTGCGAAAAATTGTACTGTAAATAAATACAAAGCTGGTGAGCTAAACAGTTAAACATGATAGACTTGCACACCTAAACCATGCCAATTGAGATTATTTTGTCTGAATGAACTGTACGAGAAAAATAATTTCTAAACCCATTTCACGGAAAGAAAGCCGGATCTGATCAGTGTAGTTCTCCCCGCTTTGAAATACTTGCAAAAACATGAATTTCTTTTGTACACGCGTTGCTTTCTTTCAGAGAATCGCCGCTCTAGATATTGAATTTGTGCACGTGTCACTGAATGACAGGTACAAGAGGGTTTACTGTTATACTACAGATAAACTAGTTGACATAGTTGTTCAAAGTCGTGAAACCAAAAATTTGACGTAAAATAAATTTGTTGTCTCTTCGGTAACATACACACGACTCGCTCGGTCATATTTCCTCGCTCGCTTTTTCTGTATATCCCTTGAAGATTGATGATAATCGACCGCTCCTCATTTATGCTTCTCGAAATAAAACTTCGTTTACTATTGTTATTGTTATTGTTATTGTCTGATAAAGATGTTTCAACCCAACCTGAAAGCGCTATAAAAAGTCTTAAATTTGCTTAGTACTTATAGTCCTTCCATCCTTTAGACATTATTCAAAATTAAGTGTGTTCAACTTTTTCTGTCTCGAGTACATGTAAATGAAAAGCGCCGCTATAATTACCACGATACAGAAAATGCTCGCCCATCTTAATATGGAAACAGCTGGTTAACGTGAATGTCAAATTAAGTTAAAACGAAGACTCGAAGCAAAGCCATTAAACAATTTTTTGAAAAAAGAAAATTTTAGCCGTTTTACCTACAGGCTATGGAAAGAGTCTCATTTTCTGCTTCTTATGTTGCTCGCGAAAAGAGCTGGAAATTATGTATCGTATGCCTCAGTCTTTTCAGAATTATTAACGACCAGATTATGGAGGTCGAGGCCAATAATTTCACTGCCTGTAATTTGGCTCAGAAGCTAGTTTGTTTGGAAGACATCGAAGGAGGCAAATTTGTCGTTGTCTATGCATCGGCGGAAAGTGCCACAGATAAGCGATTTCTACAATCACTGAAGAAGAACACTACTTTCAGTAGCACGTTTGGTGGCTTGTGTTGTAGATGAGTCGCATACAGTTAAAATATGAACAGGCATTGCAGGCCAACTACGAATCGTTGTTAGAAGCAATGAGAAACGAGAAACTGCAAAGGACCGCATACGATAAACTCTGCCAACGTAGGATCTGTACAAGAGATCTAATCAGCAAAAACACAAAATGTAAAGACATAAACTTAGGAGCATGTCACTGTTTAAATGATATTTGCACAAGCTTTTGCCACACAGTTGCCATATGTTAATTTTAGATTTACCTGGCAAACTCTACACACATTGTTACAATTGCTTTCTGTTTTTGACCGGCCTCTTCTCGCTTTTTCCTAGCCGAAGGGGACGTAAAGGGGAAAGACGAGCGCGCGAAGCCCAGGATGATTGAGCGCGCGAAGCGCGTGAGGCGTCGAAGTTTGCTGGAACGTCCCGCGCTCATTTTGACTTCTCTCCCGTTCTACGGCCTGCCACGCAGGTTAGCTTTCCCATTCCAAGGTCTTCAATTATTCATTTTCTCGCGCAAAACAATAAAAACAAGAAATACGAGAACCCGTTGGCGCCTACAGACTTATCACGAAAGAAACATGCAGTCAGTGAACGTGCGAGTGACTGGCACAAGCTGCCCGTTCAGTCTTCTTAAGGGGGTGAGTCCGCCAATACGTGCCATTGTTTTGCCAAATCAGTCAATCCGCCGAAATCCAGAACCGCATTGTTTGCCGCAAAACAAATAGGTTTCAACACTGCTTCGGCACTTTTTCGGAAGTTTCTGAGACACCTTCTGAAAATCCAGAGCTGTCTTGGAAAGGTTGAAAGATCTTTGGCATATTTAGGAAATCATCGGACATTAACCTAATTCGCTATCTTAAAAAAAAATTGAATGATCTAACAGATTTGCCACTTAGTATTTCTGTAAATGTTCTGCAAATGTGGATAGCATTAGTTCACGAAAACTATAATGAAGTCAAACATACTCCGCCATAAAGATTACACTACTCCAATAGCAATGCCAAACCCGAGTTCACCTAATCGAGACCTAACCCGAAAAAGAGAATTAAGGTGGATAAAATACTAACATACTCACCGTAGCTACCAAAAGATCTATGTTTAGAACTTTCTTTTATACCAAATCATATGATAGACCGAAAACAGGGGGCCCAAGTCTTAGCGCGAGCTTCTCTTGAATACCCGGTCACTTGCCCCTCCCCACCCCCGCCCCCACCCTCCGCGCGAGCGCCGAGTCTGGCCACGATTGTGGCAAGTTTAATTATATCAAATGCAACAGAATCCTACCACGGCCATCTATACAAAAGTTATTCATAAGTAACTGATAAAAGTAGGGCGACAAAAATCCGCAAAACTACCTCAACGAATATATTAAAAACTGAGCTAAACACAAGAGAACAGTGGTGATAAAAAGAGACAAGCAGAGGGTGTTTACTTGTAATTCGTGATTCACTTTATTGTTTCCTTAATTTAAGCCTGAGAACTACTTGACAAATGAATTCAAGCAAATTGTCAAGAGAACGGCTATACTTTAACTGTTCTTTAATGTTTCGTTATATACAGTACGTTGTCGAACATTGAATCAAATAAATAGCAGTATTGAACTAAATACTATTTACAAGATTTATATGACGGTCGAACAATTTTCGTAAATGGAAATTTCAAAAGTTGAGTTTACGAAATAACTACAACTGACGCCAACGCTATTGTCAAAAGAAGGCTTAGAGCGGACTGTTTGTGAAGTTCCTTTGTAAAGTTATTGAATCAAATAAAAAGCAGTATTAAGATAAATAAATATTATTTACAACATTTAAGACGAAGTATAACTTGTAATTAAAGAAAACTACAAGTGGAGGTTTCATAATGAATACAGAATGATTGTAGAAAGGCTTAAAAGTACTCTGCAACGTTTCTTTAGGCTATTGAACGCGAGTCAGAGCAGTTTTAAATTAACGTTTCAGGTTCACTGACCCTCTCGACATCATTTAGAAGTATCGTCAGTTACTGCGCTGTTTTAAAATAACTGATTTATCTAAAAGAGATTCTTAAGTCCTGTACGATAATTTCTACTGAAAATGAAACAGATACAAGGATTCATGGCACAGTTTACGCGAGCAATTTCAAAGGCACAAAATTCAAAGTATTGGAATTCACAAGACCTTATGTCCGGTGCAAAGAAGACGAGAAACGACAAGATAGAGACGGGCAGCCAGCATACTGCAAACCCTAACACAATAGCAATGGCCATCTTTAACACATTTCTTTCCCTTTGTTGGCGTTGTTGTCCAGCGTTGGCCGTTTGCTCGCCTGGAGTCTTCTGTGACTTGAGCTTTATATAGATGATACTGTAGAGTATGGCTATCAACACCAACGGGATTAAATTAAATGTCATCACAATTGACACCATGTAAAGCTCATAGGATGAGGATTCTCCAAAGACTTCTTTCCAACTCACCTCACACACCAACCTTCCTGGATATTCAACAAGTTTATGTGAGAAAAGGAATGGGGAGAAGACAGCCATCGCGATGATCCAAGTGGCGAGAATAAAGAAAGAGCACAGCTTTGAACTGATGAGTGGAGGACGGAGGGGCAATACCACAGCTCCAAAACGATCCACTGCTATCAGAACAAGGCTCTGCATGGACACAGCAATGGAGACACTTGGTAAGAAGTCTATCAGCTTACATAAGGCCTGGCCAAGGGGACCACCGATCAGCCAGGAGTTTATGTAGAGCTCTTGAATATACCAAGGAATCAAGAAAATCGGAACCAGCAGATCGGACATGGCCATATTGACTATTAGAAAATTGATGGTTTTTCTCATGGTTTTCGTCTTGTAGACAATTATTCCGATGACGGTGTTCCCAGCCAGCGCAACAAGAACAATCAGGCACAAAGCAAAGGTTGTACCGATTTTTGTTGCTGTAGGATTCCAGTAACAGCTCGATGGCTGTGTTCCATTCATCGTGTTGTTCAAGTCTTGTGACATAGTCGTTCAGTTTCTAGTTTTCCGCTCTTCCGCTCACGAATAAGTTTTCTTCTGGTTTGATCGAATTCAGTAAAAACGTCGTCTATTTATGTTCCCGCCCGAAGGCGGAATAAATGTTTTCCTTTATGTTGTCATTCGTGCGAATAATTACTTAACAATTTGGCATATTTTACGAGACTATTCGGAGACTGCTCCTTGTCGTCGATGTTTAAATTAAGAAATTTTAATGTCCAATGTAATGACAGCGCAAACCACCTGATCAACGGTTGCCTCGCAAATGTGTTATGACTGTTTACCCTGCACAGAGATCAAGTTTTCTCGAGAATCCAAGTCAGGCTTTTAAGAAAGAGACTCCTGTTATATAAACCAGGCATTACCGGCATATGACTTCTTCAACGGCTAATACTTTGAGAATTACTTTCAACTCACTGAGAGTCAGTTTCTTTAAAAAGCGTTTCCATCTGTTTGCAAAAAGAGAGGGATCTGGGTGGGGACGGGAGAGGAGAGGGCGTGTAGTTTGTTTTTTCTCAAAATAAAGGAAAAACCAAAAATTCTAATTAATGATGTCAATCAAGGAACTTTTTTATTGCTTTGAAATTCTTGTTTATCCCTGTTCTAAAAACTCCCACCAGTTTTTAGGGGAAAGATGTTTAACCTGTATGTGTTTTTCATGATTGCTTTGAATTTTGCTCGGCGACATCTACATTTCATATCACTAACTTCTACGGCACACATTGCTTTTTCATATGGCTTGCTAACGAAGGAGAATTTCTCTAGTATTATACCTCATGGTTATAGATTTCTCTCGGAGTTTCCGATTTTAGCCGACACGTCCGAAAGTCAGCCCAGATCATGTTTACCGCTCCGCTTTGAGAGAATTTCCGGCCAAACGCGAAACGGTTCAATTCTAAGACCATCATACTTTATTAAGCAGCACAGGAACACCTGGAAGATTTGCCATGGTCGAGCATCCCACGTGATAACATCGTGCAAATGACTGACAGAAGCTTCCTGTTCATATGTGGTTCCCACACAGTCAACAAACAGTGAATTAATTAGCTAATTAGTTTATAAATAAGTTTTCATTTTCTCAGAAGCCTAAGCCAACAAAACTTTTAAAACATCTGATTAAACAATAACACATCAAAGAGTAATTACCTTAAACTTAATATTGTAGAGTATATTATTTCAATTCATTTGACTGTTTGAGTTCCAAATAAAGCTACTGCCACATGTCGCAGACAACCTTATTTTTACGGTCATTTCTAAACAGGTAGTAAAATATAATTGCTACCATGTGGTAGATATCTAGGAAAGTGTGTTGTATTCGGTTGTCCGTCTGCAAAAATGTAGCGGCGCTACTCTACAGTTTACAGACCTGAACCCCAAATTGTACCAAAAGCTTGATTTTATGGTCTTTCAGTTGATAATTGCTCAATTTATCAGCCGTACAACTGCGAAAAATTGTACTGTAAATAAATACCAAGCTGGTGAGCTAAACAGTTAAACATGGCAGACTAATGCACACCTAAACCATGCGAATTGAGATTATTTTGCCTGAATGAACTGTACGAAAAAAATAATTTCTAAACCCATTTCACGGAAAGAAAGCCGGATCTGATCAGTGTAGTTCCCCTCGCTTTGAAATACTTGCTAAAACATAAATTTCTTTTGTACATGCGGTTGCTTTCTTTCAAAATCGCCTCTCTAGATATTCAATTTGTGCATGTGTCACTGAATGGCAGTTACAAGAGAGTTTACTGTTATACTACAGATAAACTAGTTGACATAGTTGTTCAAAGTCGTGAAACCAAAAATTTGACGTAAAATAAATTTGTTGTCTCTTCGGTAAGATACACACGCCTCGCTCGGTCATATTTCCTCGCTCGCTTTTTCTGTTTATCGCTTGAATATTGATGATAATCGACCGCTCCTTATTTATGTTCTCGAAATAAAACTTCTTTTACTATTGTTATTGTTATTGTCTGATAAAGATGTTTCAAACCAACCTGAAAGCGCTATAAAAAGTCTTAAATTTGCTTAGTACTTATAGTCCTTCCATCCTTTAGACATTATTCAAAATTAAGTGTGTTCAACTTTTTCTGTCTCGAGTACATATAAATGAAAAGCGCCGCTATAATTACCACGATACAGAAAATGCTCGCCCTTCTTAATATAGAGACAGCTGGTTAACGTGAATGTCAAATTAAGTTAAAACGATGACTTGAAGCATAGCCATTAAACAATTTTTTGAAAAAAGAACATTTTAGCCGTTTTACCTACAGGCGATGGAAAGGGTTTCATTTTTCTGCTTCTTGTGTTGTTCGCGAAAAGAGCTGGAAATTAGGTATCGTATGCCTCAGTCTTTTCAGAATTATTAACGAACAGATTATGGAGGCCGAAGCCAATAATTTCACTGCCTGTAATTTGGCTCAGAAACTAGTTTGTTTGGAAGACATCGAAGGAGGCAAATTTGTCGTTGTCTATGCATCGGCGGAAAGTGCCACAGATAAGCGATTTCTACACTCATTGAAGAAGAACACTACTTTCAGTAGCAGCCGTTGGTGGCTTGTGTTGTAGATAAGTCGCATACAGTTAAAACATGAACAGGCATTGCAGGCCAACTATGAATCGTTGTTAGAAGCAATGAGAAACGAGAAACTGCAAAGGACCGCATACGATAAACGCTGCCAACGTAGGGTCTCAGCGCCGTAGCTATTAACAGTCCAACCGAGGCACTTGCCTCGTTCATTTCTTTGGCTTTTGTTGTTTATAGTACCTAATACCTAGGAAGAGAACTCAACCATGGACTGATTGCCTCAGTCATAAGTTATTCATAGACATTGCCTCAGTCAAAATTTTTTTCTGGCTACGGCCCTGGATCTGTACAAGAGATCTAATCAGCCAAAAACACAAAATATAAAGACATAAACTTAGGAGCATGTCACTGTTTAAATGATATTTGCACAAGCTTTTGTCACACAGTTGCCATATGTTAATAATAGATTTACCTGGAAAACTCTGCACACATTTTTACAATTGCTTTCGTTTTTGGACCGGCCTCTTCTCGCTTTTTCCTAGCTGAAGGGGTCGTAAAGGGGAAAGACGAGTGCGTGGAGCCCAGGATGATTAAGTGCTGGATCCTCTTGCGCTCTTTTTGACCTCTCAACCCTTCTACTAGTCTACATGTATACGGTCTGCTACACAGGTTAGCTTTTCCCAATTTCAAAGGTCTTCAAATTCATTCATTTTCTTGCGCAAAACAATAAAAACCAGATATACGAGAACCCGTTGGCGACTACAGACTTATCACGAAAGAAACATCTAGTCAGTGAACGTGCGAGTGACCTACACAAGCTTGCCGTTCAGGCTTCGAATCCGCCAATCCGTGCCATTGTTTTGCCAAATCAGCCAATCCGCCAGAATCGAGAACCGCATTGTTTGCACAACAAATAGGCATCAACACTGCTTCGGGACTTTTTCGGATGTTTCTGAGACCTTCTGAAAATTTAGAGCTGTCTTGGAAAGGTTGGAAGATCTTTGGCATATTTAGGAAATCATCGGAAATTACTGAACCTAATTCCTAATGTTAAAAAAATAATAATCATCTAACAGATTTGCCACTTGGTATTTGTGTAAATGTTCGGTAAATGTGGATAGCATTGTACAGTTCTCGAAAACTAAAATGAAGTCAAACATACGTCGCCATAAAGATTACGCTATTCCAATAACAATGCCAAACCCGCTGGGTTCACTTAATCGAGGGCCAACCTGAAAAAAGAAATGAGGTGGATAAAATACTGACATACTCACCGTAGCTGGTAAAAGATAAATGATCAGAACTTTCTTTTATATCAAAGCATGTGATCCGGACCGAAAACAGGGGGCCCACGTCTAAGCGCGAGATTCGCTTGAATACCCGGTTATTTGCAATGATACGTGATTATTAAAACAAACATGCACCTGTGTTAGATAAATGATCTGGCCACGATTGTGGCAAGTTTTATAGCATCAAATGTAACAGTATCCTAACACAGCGATCTATACAAAAGTTATTCATAAGTAACTCATAAAAGTCCGCCAAACTACCTCAACGAATATATTAAAAACTGAGCAAAACATAGCAGAACAGTGGCGACAGCAAAGAGACGAGCAGAGGGTGTTTACTTGCAATTCGTAATTCACTTTATTGTTTCCTAATTTAAGAGAACTAGTTACAAATGAGTTCAAGCAAATTGTCAAGAGAACGGCTATTCTTAAACTGTTCTTTAATGTATCGTTATCTACAGTACGTAGGTTGAATCAAATAAATAGCATGCAGTACTAAACTAAATACTATTTACAAGATTTATATGACGGTCGACGTCGATGACAGGCGAACAATTTTCATAAATGAAAATTTCAAAAGTTGAGTTTACGAAATAACTACAACTGACGTCAACGCAATAATTATTGTCAAAAGAAGGTTTAGAGACTGTTTGAAGTTCTTTGTAAAGTTATTGAATTAAATAAAAAGCAGTATTGAGATAAATAAATCAAGTATTATTTACAACATTTAAGACGAAGTATAACTTCTAATGAAAGAAAACTACAAGTGGAGGTTTCATATGAATACAAAATGATTGTAAACTCAGTGTTCAAAGAAATGCTCTGCAAAGTTTCTTTAGGCTATAATGTATATTGAATGTGAGTCAGGACACTTTTAAATTAACGTTTTTTACAAGTTTCAAGTTGACTGCCCCTGACGACTCAATTAAGAAGTATCATCAGTTACTGCGTTGTTTTAAAACAACTGATTTATCTAAAAGAGATTCTTAAGTCCTATACAATAATTTCTACTGAAAATGAAACAGATGCAAGGATTCATGGCACAGTTTACGCGAGTCAGAAAAAAGGCAAAAAATGCAAAGTATCGGAATCCACAAGACCGTATGTCCGATGCAAAGAAGAAGAGAAACGAGTAGATAGAGAGAGGCAGCCAGCATACTGCAAACCCTAACACAATAGCAATGGCCATCTTTAACACATTTCGTTCTCTTTGTTGGCGTTGTTGTCCAGCGTTGGCCGATTGCTCGCCTGGAATCTTTTGTGACTTGAGCTTTATATATCGGATGATAATGTAAAGTATGGCTATCAACACCAACGGGATTAAAACGAATATCATCAAAATTGACGAGAAGAAATGGTCACGGGATGAGGATTCTCCAAAGACTTCTTTCCAACTCAGCTCACACACCAACCTTCCTTGATATTCACCAAGTTTAGTTGCGAAGAGATATGGGAAGAGGACAGCCATCGCGATGATCCAAGTGAAGAGAATAAAGAAAGGGCACAGCTTTGAACTGATGAGTGAAGAACGAAGGGGGAATACCACAGCTCCAAAACGATCCACTGCTATCAGAATCAGGCTCTGGATGGATACAACGAAGGAGGCATGTGATAAGAAGGTGACCAGCTTACATAAGGCCTGGCCAAGGGGACCACCGATGGGCCAGGAGCGAATGTAGAGCCATTGAATTTTCCAAGGAATCCAGAAAATCGGAATCAGCAAATCGGACATGGCCATGTTGACTATTAGAAAATTGATGGGTTTTCTCATGGTTTTCGTCTTGTAGACAATTATTCCGATGACGGTGTTCCCAGCCAGCGCAACAAGAACAATCAGGCAGTAAGCAAAGGTTATGCCGATTTTTGTTGCTGTAGGATTCCAGTAACAGCTCGATGGCTGTGTTCCATTCATCGTGTTGTTCAAGTCTTGTGACATAGTCGTTCAGTTTCTAGTTTTCCGCTCTTCCGCTCACGAATAAGTTTCCTTCTGGTTTGATCAAATTCAGTAAGAACGTCGTCTCGTTCCCGCCCGAAGGCGGAATAAATGTTTGCCTTCATGTTGTTATTCGCGCGAATTATTGCTTAACAATTTAGCATGTTTCACGAGACTATTCGGAGACTGCTCCGGATGTTTAAATTTAGAAATTTTAATGTGCAATATAATGACAGCGCAAACCACCTGAACTACAGCTGCCGCCCAAATGTGTTATGACTGTTTTCCCCGTAGAAAGATCAAGTTTTCTCGAGAATCCAAGTCAGGCTTTTAAGAAAGAGACTCTTGTTATGTAAACTGGCCATTGCATATGACTTCTTCAACGGCTAATACTTTGAGGATTACTTTCAACTCACTCAGAGTCAGTGGCTTTAAAAAGCGTTTGCACCTGTCTGCAAAAAGAGAGGGATCTGGGTGGAGACGGGAGAGGAGAGGGCGTGTAGTTTGTTTTTTTCCTCAAAATAAAGGAGAAACCAAAAATTCTAATTAGTGATGTCAATCAAGGAACTTCTTTATTGCTTTCTTCTTTATCCTTGTTCTAAAAACTTCCACCAGTTTTTAGGGCTAGGATGCTTAACCTGTATGTCTTTTTCGTCATGATTGCTTTGAATTTTACTCGGCGACATCTGCATTTCATATCAGTTGCTTCTACGGCACACACATTGCTTTTCATATGGCTTGCTAACGAGGAAGAATTTATCTGGTATTATACTTCGTGGTGTAGATTTCTCTCTCGGAGTTTTCGCCGACACGTCTGGAATTCAGCCTAAAGTTTTCTCTGCTATGAGTGAATTTCCGGCCTAACGTGAAATCTTTAAAGGTATTCGATTCTAAACCATCATAGTCTATTCAGCAGCTCACGAACACCTGGAAGATTTGCAATGGTCGTGCGTTATAAAGCATCCCACGTGATAACATCGTGCAAATGATTGACAGAAGCTTCCTGTTCATATGTGGCTCCCACACAACAGTCAACAAACAGTGAGTTAATAAGCGTCAGTTTATAAATATTTTTTTCATTTTCTCAGAAGCCTAAGCCAACAAAAAACTTTAAAACATCTGATTAAACAATAACACATCAGAGAGTAGTTACTTTAAACTTAATATTGTAGAGTATATTATTTTAATTCATTCGAGTTCCAAATAAAGCTACTGCCACCTGTCGGCAGACAACCTTACTTTTACTGTCATTTCCAAACTGGTAGTAAAATATAATTGCTACCATGTGGTAGATATCTGGGGAGGTGTGTTGCTTGTATTCGGTTGTCTGTTTGCAAAAATTTAGCAGCCCTACTCTTCAGTTTACAGTCTTACAGCCCCGAATTGTGCCTAAAGCTTGATTTTATGGTCTTTCAGTTGACAATTGCTCCATTTATCAGCTAAAACTGAAAAAAGCTGTAAATAAATACCAAGCTCATTGGTGAGCTAAACAGTTGAACATGGCAGGCTTGCACACCTAAACCATGCCAATTGAGATTATTTTTTCTCAATGAACTGTCCAAAAAAAATAATTTCTAAAACCATCTCAAGGAAAGAAAGCCGGATCTGATCACTGTAGCTCTCCCCGCTTTAAAATAATTGCTAAAAACATGAATTTCTTTTGCACACGCGTTGCTTTCTTTCAGAATCGCCGCTCTAGATATTCAATTTGTGCATGTGTCACTGAATGGCAGTTACAAGAGGGTTTCAGTCCTGTTATACCACAGATAAAGTAACTGACATAATTATTCAAAGTCGTGAAACCAAAAATTTGACGTAAAATAAATTTGTTGTCTCTTCGGTAACATACACACGCCTCGCTCGATCATATTTCCCCGCTTGCTTTTTCTGCTTTTCGCTTGAAGATTGAATGATAAGCGACCACTGCTCATTTATGTTCTCGAAATAAAACTTCTTTTACTATTGTTATTGTTATTGTTATTGTTATTGTTAGTGTTATTGTCTGATAAAGATGGTTCAAACCAACCTTAAAGCGCTATAAAAAGTCTTAAATTTGCTTAGTGCTTAGTCCTTCCATCCTTTAGACATTATTCAACAATTAAGTGTGTTCAACTTTTTCTGTCTCAAGTACATTGAAATGAAAAGCGCCGCTATAATTACTACGATACAGAAAATGCTCACCCATCTTAATATGGAAACAGGTGGTTAACGTGAATGTCAAATTAAGTTGAAACGAAGACTCGAAGCATAGCCATTAAACAATTTTTTGAAAGAAGAAAATTTTAGCCGTTTTACCAACAGGCTATGGAAAGAGTCTCATTTTTCTGCTTCTTATGTTGCTCGCGAAAAGAGCTGGAAATTACGTATCGTATGCTTCAGTCTTTTCAGAATTATTAATGACAAGATTATGGAGGTCGAGGCCAATAATTTCACTGCCTGTAATTTGGCTCAGAAGCTAGTTTGTTTGGAAGACATCGAAGGAGGCAAATTTGTCGTTGTCTATGCATCGGAGGAAAGTGCCACAGATAGTTAAGCGATTTCTACGCTCACTGAAGAAGAACACTACTTTCAGTAGCAGCCATTGGTGGCTTGTGTTGTAGATGAGTCGCATACAGTTAAAACATGAACAGGCATTGCAGGCCAACTAAGAATCGTCGTTAGAAGCAATGAGAAACGAGATATTGCAAAGGACCGCATACGATAAACGCTGCCAACGTAGGATCTGTATAAGAGATCTAATCCGAAAAAAACACAAAATGTAAAGACATAAACTTAGTGGCATGTCACTGTTTAAATGATATTTGCACAAGCTTTTGCCGCACAGTTGCCATATGTTAATTTTAGATTTACCTGGCAAACTCTACACACATTGTTACAATTGCTTTCTGTTTTGGATCGGCTTCTTCTCGCTTTTTCCTAGCCGAAGGGGACGTAAAGGGGTAAGACGAGCGCGCGAAGCCCAGGATGATTGAGCACGCGAAGAGCCTGAGGTTCCGAAGTTTGCTGGAACGTCCCGCGCTCATTTTGACTTCTCTCCCCTTCTACGGCCTTCCACACAGGTTAGCTTTTCCCAATTCAAAAGGTCTTCATATTAATTCATTTTCTCGCGCAAAACAATAAAAACAAGAAATACGAGAACCCGTTGGCGCCTACAGACTTCATCACGAAAGAAACATCCAGGAAGTGAACGTGCGAGTGGCTGACACAAGCTTCCCGTTCAGGCTTCTTGAGGGCGCACGGTGAATCCGTCAATCCGCCGAAATCCAGAGCCACATTGTTTGCAAAACAAACAGCCATCAACACTGCTTCGGGACTTTTTCGGAAGTTTTTGAGACACCATCGGAAAATCCAGAGCGGAAAGATTCAAAGATCTTTGTCATATTTAGGAAATCATCGGACATTAACCTAATTCGCAATCTTAAAAAATTGAATAATCTAACAGATTTGCCACTTAGTATTTGTGTAAATGTTCGGCAAATGTGGATAGCATTTCTTTCTAGGAGTTTGCTACTCGAGCCGAGACTTCTGAAATTCACCCTAGATCATGCGTTTTCTTCGTTTTGCGATAATTTCCGGCCTAACGTGAAAATGTATTCTATTTTAAGACCATCGCATTTTGTCAGTTAAGCAGCTCAAAAACACCTGGAAAATTTTGCAATGATCGTGTGTTATAAATTGCCTTGTTAGAGAAAAGTTTTAACATGATCATTCTTCACGTTTCATAAGAATTTGATCAGTTTAATGCAGCTTTTAATGTTCGAATTTACTTCCTTTATTTCAACGTTTGTGTTTTTAGAGGATTCCACCCAATTAAATTCGAACGTGCAGGAAATGTATTTAATTTGTTTGATGACTTCTCCCATCCAACAGGCATAATGTGTTTATCAGAGCCTGAATATTATAAAGTCCCCAATTAGCCCACGTTATAGAAGCGAAGGCAAGATAACATTTGAATTGTATTTTATTTCTGCGAACACCAAGTCAGAATCCTTCAAGTTCTATCAAATACACCTTTCTTGACTTGTATCATATTCAGTGGTAGTAAAATATAATTACTAACCATTTCATGCGCTAGATGTCGGGGGAAGATGTGTTGTACTCAGTCTTCAAAAATTTAAAGGGGGGCTACTTCTGTACAGTCCTGAATCCCGAATTGTTCCAAAACCTTGATTGAACTCCGAAACGTGGTGCTGAAAATAAACATCAATTGAGTTATAAACAGCTGAACATGGCAGGCTGCTTGCATACCCACACCGTGCCAATTGAGATTATTTCCTCTCAATGCGTTTATTTTGCCTCAGTGAACTGTCCAAAAAAATAATTCCTAAAACCATTTCACGGAAAGAAAGCCGGATCTGATCAGTGTAGTTCTCTCTGCTTTGAAATACTTGCTAAAAATATCAGTAAACCCTCTTGTAAATGTGATTCACAAATGAAATATCTATAGCGGCGATTCTGAAAGAAAACAACACGTGTGCAAACGAATTTCATGATTTAGCAAGTAGTTCAAAGCGGGGAGAACTACACTGATAAGATCCGGCTTTCTTTCCGTAAATTGGTTTCAGAAATTCATGATGATGTCAAGCTGAGGCAGCCTGTTCGAATCATCCAACCCCTTCCATCCCATATGGTAGCAAATCTCCCACCCCAACTGATGACAAATTTCCCCGGGCCGGATACCCGGGGTACATAATCTCTTCCCGCCGGGTAAGGATGTTGATGTCTGTGATAATACGAGATTGATTACCAAAGGGGATAAATAAATTTATGCAACTTGCCTCGTGATTAGTTTCGCGGATGGAGTCACATTCAGGACTTGAATAGGTGTAGATTTAAGCCGTTTGGACATCAGATTGAGAGCCTCTTTCCTGGGAGCTCTGGTGAAGGGCAAGTTTGGGATACACTCGTTTTTTTTATTAAGAACCAGCAAAATTTAGATCCGGCTCAATGTTCTTATTTTTTGGCCATTTCAGCCTCAAAATGTTCTTATTTTGTTCTTAAAATTCTGTATTCTCTAATAGCTCCAAATGTGGTTATACCGTACTGTACAGTATTTCACTGTAGGGACCCTGACCTGCAGGGTGCCTAAACCATAGATAAACATTAAAGGAGCACTGTCACCGGAGTTTTGCTGTTTTCAGCTTCATTCGTTGCTGAAATCTTTACCTTGTACCTTTATACTCGTTCCCAAAATGCTCAAATGGACTAACAGAAACATATCAAACGAATGGTGGCTCAGAGAGCAAACCATAAAGAATTTCTGGCAATATTTTCCAGAAATAGCTCTAGAATTTGAAAGAACTGGCTAGTTTTTCAAATTTCAATCCATTTCCATCCTTGCCAGGCTAAGTGACTGGCAGCAATAAATGGTTTCGGTGTAGTGATAAAGTCCTAGGTAACAAAACTGCATCATTATTTTTGGGTTGCCATTAATGCAGGAACGTATTTCGGCATTGTAAAATGACGCTAAAATACCGTGACAGTGCCCCTTTAACAAGTTGGATTTAATAATTGTGAAAAATGGTACCTGTACTATACACTGTACCGGCTGCAATTACCTTTCACATGCATCATATAGTGACGGACAAAGAACCTGTGCTTATCAGTACATGTATACAGTACATGTAGTGTTCATTGTTTATACTCATACATGTAATCTGTTACTGTTTACACACGAAAAGTGTGATAATGAAGTTTAAGAGTGATGTATATATCTGGAAGAATGTATAGTAAAGACCCTGAATTTTGAAAAGAAACGTTAGCTTTACACTGTCGTCGCGGTCTGATGTTTGTTTGTTGAAAAAAATTTCAGCCTCAGATTGTTCTTAAATTGTTCTTATTTTTTGAGCGATTTCAGCTTAATGTTCTTATTAAGTTTGTTCTTATTAAAAAAAAAAAAAGAGTGTATTGGGATGGTTAACCAAGCTATACTCATTTCCAATATTTATTTCAGTGTTTGCCACTAAAATCAAAAAGAAGAAGCACCCCATGAAAAGTGCTGTCGGGAGTAATAAACGAAAATTAGCAAGGCTGATTACACAGTATAGGAGTATATTTTCCAATAATTCGGAAGGCACGGCCTTCCTTCTCCAGGGTGTCACAGAGAATCTGACTCTAGTTAAACAGTACAAATTTAAACTATGGGAAACACAATATAACAATTAGTGAAAAGATTAATAATAACGAAAGACTGAGTGACAGGGCTAAGTAATAACTAACGCGTGAAAAAACAGCGCAAAAACGGGAAAACGTTACAGCCCGAAATGTAGTAATAAGGAGCAGCTATAAATAGCCCAAATAATCGAAACATAGAAAGCCAATACTAAAGAAACTTACTAAGTTTAATCTTTCTTATTACATGTAAGACCATGAGTTTCAAGGGTTTGACCTCTCTCAATGAGATATGCTTCCTTTTGCTTTTCGTACACTTTCACGATTAGATTTAACGAACTGAAACTCGAGGAATAAGTTGCATGTCAGTAACGTTAAGATTGTTACACAAGAGAGAGGTCGTCCTCCTGAAAAGCAATTTAAGCCCTGGACAAACTGCGCATGATAGTCAACGATAGTTGATTCTCTCCTAGCTATCATCAACTATCACCAACTATCACTCACATGGTCAAACGGCGAAAGAAGTTCTTGATAGTTCACGATAGTTCACCTGCAGTCACGCAAGGAGCGAGTTCCAAGCTCTTTTCTCTTAAAACTGCGATCACTAAATGGCGTCCCGCAAGACAAACGTGTAAAAGTATAATTTTTTCGCCACGAAAGAGGTTGACAGCTTGTTTTCTAGCAATTGATTTGTTGGAGGAATGAACGGAAGATGAATCTGGAGAGAGTTAGTGGAAGAGAGGGCGAACAAGGGAATGGGTCAAAAGAAGAAAGGAAAGCGGAACGTAAAAATTGGTGGAAGAATTGCGAGTGGAGGACACTGCCGCTTACAACGAAATGTTCCGCATGAACAATGAAACATTTGAGGAAATATTCACCCCTATCGGGCCTGTGATTACCAAAACAGCTGACCGAAAAACTATCATGAACTATCATACGCGTGCATTGTCAAAAGAGAAAAACTATCATCGACTATCATGACGAATTTGAACGAGCTCAATAGGAATGATAGTCGATGATAGTTAACAACTATTCACCGAAGTGGAGGTGGCTAGCGGTGGATATAAATATCCAACGCCAGCCACCGACACTTGAGTGAATAGTTGTTTTAGTATATACTAAAACAGTGAGATAATATACACCACAAAAATTAATTTGGATGATTTCTTCACTTGTCACGGCTGCAAACTGGGACGCCATTTTCTCCTGAGTTGCTCGGAGGTAAATAGCACAGTATATCCGGAGTTTGACGAGCCAATCAGCGCGCGCGTTTAACACTATCCACTGTTTTAGTATATACTAATCGATGATAGCGCATGATAGTTGGTGGTCAAACGGAAGCGCGCACTTCAACTATCATCGAACATCGTTAACTATCATCGACTATCATGGGCCGTTTGACCAGGGCTTTAGATGACGCGCTATAAAGAGGTTTCCGATTGCTTTCGTAAACGCACACTGGAATTCTAAGCATTCTAACCCATTTACTTTTTTTCTGGTTACTGTTACAAAGACACATGCTGAGCAGTTCACTTTACAGTATTTAACAAGAAAAAAATTAAAATGTATCTATCAAAGTCTGTTTGGCTCAGATAAAAGTGCCCAATTCAAATTAGACTCATGCTTGAGCACCCAGTTTCGGCAGACGCGTTGTCAAGCAGCGGTGTGAAACTTTATGACATGCCTAGTTTGATCGGTAGAGTCCTGGCCTCTCTTTTTCTCCCTTTAGTCAAGAAAAAAAATACGAGCCGAAACCTGGCAAAGAGCGGGTTGTATGGTACCATGGATTGTGTGGTGTAAATGCCAGTTTCATTTGTTGGTTATCCTGCGCAATCAGACCAGTCTGTCCGAGCGTTTAGGATACGTGATTTATCGAGGTTCATTCCGGTTAAGGTCAAACCTCGGTGCTACACGTGTTTTTGTTTACAACGTTGTTATTTCCCTTGTGTATGGTCGAAGGAACTCTAACTGGACTGACATTGTTAAGGATCTTACGCCGAAAATCAAAAGGATTGAACATTACGAACACTTGCATGTGAATCAAGGTTACGGTAACACGAATTTTCGTATTGTAAATCATGTGTAAACAGAAAGGTGTCGAGCGTTTCCTTCGTTGACCTAAACGAATAATAAACGATGGATTTTACGGCTGGTACCTGTGGTAATGTGGAATTGTTATTTTAATTTAAAGAACGGGACAACTATAATTTGCGCGCATCTCAGAGTGGGATATGCCGAACACAACAACTGTGGCTTGTTTTCCAGATCTTAAAAACCAAGGCGGGAAACGTTGATGAAACGGGAACTCAGCTTTCCCTAACTAAGGTAATAGTCCTGTACGTTGCGTTACTTGTAGCTGTTGCTATGATCTGCGGGACTATTGTAATTGTGGTTATGTGCAAGCGATGGTCAGCAAAACACGAGGCACGGACCTCAGAAAGAATCATAGCACCGGCGACTAGAACCAAGAAACCTAAGGTTCTTAAAATATAACTACGAGGTAAAAGTTCCCTCCACTTAGCATGCACTAGTAAGCCATTTCTTGTTTTTTTTTTTTGAGGGGGGGGGGGGGTCAGTTTGTGACGCGTGGCAAAACTGCTCACATATTTACTCTTGTTTATTAATCTGTGTTTAACATCTTAGCATGGAAGCCGTTGTTTTGGCTGACGTTACGAGCTTGATTAAGCTTGTGTAATTTAACTTGATTTATAGACTGTATCGCAACTTTTGAATTTTTTTTAAAACTGGTTTTTGTGCCTGTATTTGCAACTTATTGTAGTTTGTTTTTTACTTCAGTTTTGGCCAAGGTATATCTGCTTTGTTTTTGCCCCTATTAATTTCTTTCAATTTGTAGGTTGCACGAGTTTTTACGATCAAATGATCACAGAGTGGAGTAAAAGCACGCTAAAGAATTACAGAAAGATGTCTCTCGACATACGATTTAATGCCTTTCCACTACTTCTTTTCCACTAGCTTTTCCACTGGTGTAAGTCGCGTTGCAATGTCAGGTTGCAACTCCGTATGAGCAACAACGTTATCTGGGTTACTCAACGGCGAAATATGGACGTGAACTAAAAAGGTCTTAACACAGCTTAGAAATTTAAGGCTTACTAAATTTTAGCTCATCTAGAATTTAAAATGGCAGAAAACCACTAACATGTGGATAATAAATGCTTGAACAAATTATAGTCAGTTTGGTTCTGTGTTGGTCGTTTAAATATTTATGGTCATTTCCCAATATTAAGCGTTCATATATCCCTTCTCCCGGGCAACCTCGTTCCCTGCGAACGAGGTT
>JAHPZR010002767.1:2500-25308 GCA_019787425.1 Platygyra sinensis
TGTAATGCGCATGTGCACCAGCTGGCTGTGTCCCTTTAAGCTAGTGAGTCTTTGACGTCATCTTAACCTCAATCCAGCCCTCTGAAGTCCAATCGGTCAGTTTTGAACGTGAGCAATGGCGGACCGTGAAATCCTAAACTTGTACTCAAAGAAAACAGCCTTTGGATAAAATTTGAAGCTTAAGATTTTGCCAGTGAGGTATCAAACAAACGCGCTTTTAAAATCCGAAGGAAAAAGAGAAGTGAATTTTTTGATCACAGTAGCACTTTAAAAGTGCTAACATTTATCATAACGTTATCTAATCAATATGTACAATGCCGTCACACTTTCCTTTAACTATAAAAAAAGCAGCATTGATTACTAAAAGAAGAAGTGTTTTTGAATTTTTGATCACTCTAAAGATGATGTCCCTGCCTTAGAGGTTACAGGTTGTGGGCAAACTCGATTTCGTGTGGATCCTGCACAGCTACAGAAAATCATACCCTTTAGCTTCTCTCGGAAGTTCTTGTTAACCAGAGCGTACACAAATGGGTTTACGGCGGAACTGAACAATACCAGCATATGAAAGACAGCGTGAGCGAGTTCACTGATGCTGACAGATGTAAAGACGTCTAAGTTGTGCGCAATTACGTCAGGCGCCCAACAGATTACAAATATGGCAGTGACAGTTACCCCCATCAACGTGACTCGCTTCCGCACTCTCAGGACGCCCTGTGTGTAGAGAGAGACATAAATCCGGTTTAGATACTAACAATGAATTGCAAAAGAAAGTCCTCCAAACAGGACATATATCCCTTACAGTGTCACAATGACAATATAATGTGCATACAAAGATACGAACTGGCAGTGACACAGACATACAAGCATGTAAACTTCATTTACTCTCCAGTTTATAGAAAAGCATTTTTGCTACATAATGTTACTAATTCAAATAATAAAGGAATAATTAGAACAGACCGGACAAATTTATTTAAATTGAATTGATAATGGTGTTGGAAGTGTGGTCCTGGACGAGAAGCCTGGTAACTGAACTAACGGTATTAAAGTCCGGCCATAGAAGTTGATATTTTTGCCATGGTGAAAATATCAGTTTCTGTTAAGGAATGTTTGTTGGAGAATACGAAACGTCAACGTCACGATCATGCGTTGCCTCGTTATGTTTATAACTGCAGTTTGTTTGCTGTTTTTCGCCTTAGTATTGACAGTTTTAACAAAGGTGGAGACATTTTAAATAACAGAAAAAAAAGATTTTACTTGCGACTGTTTGCAATGGTAAGTGCATGAGGGAGAGTCATGGTAAGTAACAATGCTAGAACAAAACGTTTCCAGAATGTTCGGGGCACCAGAATATGATCGAGTCAACTTAACTATATATCATGTAGAAGTTTCAATCATGAAAGTTCATTTGAATTTTTCAGTAGTTATCGTCAGTGAAGCGACTGAAAAATATTCATTTCAGTTTGTTGATACTTACCCTCTGTTGGAAAGTGAGTTGATTGTCACTGGAATCACGTTTGAACCACAAAGTGTAGATGATTCTGCAATACAACCCAGCCATCAGTACCATGGCCGCAACCACCATGGTTGACCCGACCAAAACAAAAGCTCTTCCCAACCATTTTGTACTGATCATCTGCGTGTGCACACAGGCATTGTCCTTTACGTTTAAGGCCAAGAACCTTGGTATGTTGAGTATCAATGGGAAAAACCAAGAAGCAAGAATGATCACCTGAAATAGGAAAGCATAAAACAGACGACTGTTTAAGCCTGTTAACGCATCAAAGTATCTTTGAGGGATCCGTTTCAAGGAATATATTTATAAGCATCACACTGTTAATGAGTTGGATCGGTACTGAGGTCTGGTTTGGCATTTTTAACATTTTGTTGCAGATAAAGGATTCTTATAGTCAGCTGGCTATTTGTACATGTGCCCCTGTCTGTGTTGTGCATCGGCCCAATCCTTACTGGAAAATTTCGACGCCTTTTTCACTTTGAGTGTCTTCTTTTGCACCAGAAAACAGGCACTACCTTTCGTGCTTCTTTGACGACATGAATAATGTACGTAAGCAAACGATTTGCCAACGCAACTGAAAAACTCAAACTGCTTACAGAGAATTTTACACGAGACTTGTGATAATCTCATGAACAACAACTTGACGTCGCGCTCTGGCCCCGTGAGTTTTATGTTAAGTTTAACTTATGCGTCAACTGAGTTACAGCTTTCAGCTTGATGACAAAAATAAATTAGAGGATATCAATACAAAGTCGTTTATTATTCATAGCTTTGTTTAGAATCAATATGTTTCCTTATGATTTTTGTGGTCCAACGCAAGACCACTTAACTAGGGACTGATGTTGAGGCGGTGTATGTATGTCACTTTGAGGAGGAGATGACACGTGAGAGATCTACAGGTGTATAACTAGCTCGACAGGTAGACTGGGCGCTAGTAATTGGGAGTGATTTGTCGGCCATTACTTTTGGCGTAGCGTTGTTGTGTAATAGACCATTTTACAGTTGTTGGCTTAGTAACCTGGCCTCTGAATGGCAGTGAGGCTGGAGTTGACCTTGTTTTGATACAGACCTCACTATTTTATTGTGCAAATCAAATTGCTGTTAATCTAACTGCTTGGCATTTACATGAAAAAAAACAGAGAGGTCTGTATCAAAGCAAGGTCACCTTCAGCCTCGCTTGCATTCATGGCCAGGTACCTAAGCACACTACTGTAAAATGGCCTATTAGAACCGTTTTGCTTGTTTTGCTAAAATTTTGATGACTTTTCCTTGGAAAATTAGCTGTATAGTTGATTGGTATACAACGAAGGTGGTTGTCTTACTCAAGCCATCAACACCTTTGTCATCGGTTTTTACCACACTTTGCCAGAAATTACGTGCGAGGGTTTCACTCGAGACGTGCTTTACCGAGAATTATTACTAATATTCACATCTTCTCATTTTTATATTTAAAATTACTGTTTACGTTTATCGCTTAAAAAAAAAATATATATTTTCCTTTATAAAAGCCAGCCATCCTTTAGTAGCCCAGGAAAAAAAAAAAAGAAAGAAAAACAGGGCTTAGTAGGACTCGAACCGTCGATCCTTCAATCCAATATACGATTCCCAGACTGAAACCTTGCCACTCTGCAATTTTGGCTTTTCATTTGGAAATACAGTTATTCATCACAGTCTGGTTGAAGCCACTGATTAATTAATGATTACCTGGGGCTTAAAGGGCCATTGTCCCGATAAAGCGCATGTGCGGTCTTGATTGACAACATTTTTTTTAACCAATAGAAACCGTAATTCTATCACGAGCGCCACGAATTCGCCGCAGGTCAGCTATGAGTTGCACGTGCCTTTCGAATATCTCTTTATCCGTCGGCTTTTGTCCTTTTGTTTGTAAAGAATATTTATCATGTTTATGATGTGTGAAGGCCGTGTCCGTTGATTACAAACGCATACGCTTTACTTTCTTCCAAATTGTATGTGTATCTGTAGCTATATACATAACAAAGTTTCCGATATTCGTCCTTGCATCTTTCTTTCGTTTTCTTTTTCTTTTCGAACAAGACGGCTACGAGGTGAAAGTAGCTTTCGTTTCTAACCGTTTCGAAAACCGGCCTCTCGAGGACATTGTATTTCTCGACGGCATTCAACTCAAAACACAAAATACGACTTTTAAATCTTTCATGGATGACTAAACAGTTCTTCAATATCGGTATTACTATTTTCACACGCCTCACAAGGTCGATGGAGGATGATTCTTCTCACAAATAACAACTTTGAAAACTGTTCCGTCGGATGAGAAATCAAATCGCCGCACATGCGCAGAAGCGTGTCAAATGCCCTTTAAATGATTTGTAAAGCAAGTATTGCAATGCAAATGTTGTTGTTTTCTGCTGGAAGTTACTCAATATGCTCACCAAATGATTTGTTTTACTGGCCATGTCATATATTCATGGATATTTCGGATGGACCGGTTTTTCATTCTCACTCTCCACTGAGGTCAGGAGATCGCACGGCGTACACTCGTGCTCGTGAAAGTCATCTGACTACAAAGCGCATGTAACAAAACAAACACAAGAGACACTGTTTCATCGGGATATCCAAACACAGAGAAAAGAGTTGAAAATACAACGCGCAGTAGAGTCTTTTTGACCAAATTCGAGGTGCTTGGACAGATGATGAAACACTGTCTCTCGTGTTTGATATATCTTCTCAATCGAGACAAAAACTAAGTAATAAAAGGAGAAGTAAAATCGTCAAAATCTATGCTAATTAAGACCGGGTATCCAAACCTCCTTCACGGTCATAACTTCGTTTGTTTGAACTTGATGAACTACTAACGAATTTAGCAGGCCTGTTTCAAAAACCTAGCTATTCGCCATTTTGATCAGTTGGAAGCCTGTAAGAATCAATGAGATCTATCTGAGAAAGTGGAAATGTATTTTTCCTTAAAGTGCCTGTGAAGTAAAAAAATAATTGCTGCTTATTTGAAAGGCTTTTCAAAGTAAAGAAGAATGGCGTTTTCCTTTTTAGAATATCTTTTTTTTTGTTTTAGAGATATTTACGTTTTTGCATTATGCAAATGAAGAAAGTGATGACGTCATAGGTGGTTTCTTTAAAACAGTACAATACTCAATAAAGAATATCTCTAGAAACATTAAAGCAGTGTTCCCTAAACTTGGCAACAGAAATGTACATTACAAGAGACAAAATGACACCCGTCGTGCCGTTGCCATGGCAACAGTTATGTTCTTGGTCTTGTTTTTAACTAAGACAAAATTCCCAGTTGTTAATCTTAAACAAGGATCATCATCAATGGGGAGAGTTAAGACGATATGAGAATCATGTGTGTTCCGAGAAAGACACACTGTCCACTTGCAAATGTTGCAAATGGGGATGCAGTCGAACCCCGCTATTTCGAACTCGGTTAATTGGAATTCCCCGCCATTTCGAACTCATCGTTCTTCCCTAACACCTTAAATCAACCCGGTTATTTTGAACTTGTCAAAAACAGAGCACGTACATAAGAGCACATCTGAAAACGTATTGCATTTTATTCGAGCTCTTGTTGCGTAATTAATGACTTAACAATGCTTGACTCACGCGCAGTGTCCCGCTAAGAAATTCAATTACAAACTGACAAAACGCACTTTTACTGATCTGTTCTTCCGGCTGAAAAATACCTCATGTATTCTGATCAATCGACATTTTATAGTAATGTTCTGAATTTTCTTTGGCGATTACAAACGTCCTTTGATATCTCCTTTGGCATTTTTTTACAAGTCAGCGTAATAACGTGGGAATCAGCGACAGTTAACACTCATCTACGACCCATCTACGCTTGAAAGCTGTTTCCTCAAGACTTCGATGAATGCTTTCTGTCCCATGAAATGTAGAGTGCACGGCACTTGCATACCTTCTCCATCTCCAAGGTTGACAGGTCTGCCCCTCACGATGACGCTGCATTAACCGTCTTTATCACCCCTCAAAAAGTAAAAGACTGTTTTGGCAAATCGTCCATTTTTCCTTTCTTTAGATGTCCAACAACGTCTTCACCTGACAACACGCACACTGCATACTTGTCCACAACGTTTTCTGGTTCTGTTTGGGCCATTACTTTCTCGTTGACCACAGGAACCCATTCATTTTGATAGGCATGGTATCCCTTAACGTGCGAGTCGATTTCGAAGGAGGCGAGCGTGCACCTTGGACCCATTGCAGCGCTAAATTGGAATTCTTTTTGAGCAATGTTCGCTCTACTTTGACCCTTTGTCACTACAGTAATTTCATATTACAGTTTGTTTTAGTCGCGCAATTACCAATGCACGTGGCATTATTGCTTTGTACTCTGAAAGCATGTCAGAGTCAAAACTGTAAGACATTACTCGACAAGTACGAGGTTTGAAGAAGCTTGAGAGTGGAACAGCTAAATAGGATGTTGCTGCGCAGTACAAAGTCCCACCAAATACGCTTTCAACGTGGCGAAAGAATAAAGACAAGATCGTGGAAGCATTCGAAGGGGGATATAGCCACAGTCAACGAAAGCAACGAGCAGGCCACCATGATGCGGTGGATAAAACACTGTACAAATGGTTTACAAAGGTCAGGAAGGAAGGAGTGCCAATTAGCGGCAACATACTGAAGGAAAAAGCATCAAAATATGCCAGAGAACTAGGAATTGAAACTTTTAAGGCCTCCCATGGTTGGTTCGACAGATGGAATGGTAGACATGGTATTGGCCTCTGGTGAGGCTAAATCCTGCACAGAAGACATGACAGCGTCCTGGGAAGAGACAACACTGCCAGCTAACACTACCAGTTGCGCGACATTTTCAATGCAGATGAATTTGGTTTATTCTACAAGGCTTTGCCAGATAAATCGCTTCATTTGAAATCTGAGAAGTGCATTGGTGGCAAGCACAACAAAGTACGTTTGACTGAGTGGTATGGCGGCTGCAAATGCTGAAGGCGAAAAGCTTCCGATGTCTATCATCGGGAAGTCTGTCAAACCCAGATGCTTTACAGGCGTGATAAACTTACCCTGCAGATATCGTGCTCAAAAAAAGAGCTGGATGGATAGTAGCTTGTTTGAGGAATGGGTTCGAGAAGAGGAGAGGAAATTTGAGCGCCAAAGAAGAAGGATTGCTCTGATAGTTGGCAACTGTCCCGCTCACCCGCAAATCTCCAATTTAAAAGCAATCCAGCTAGTTTTCTTGCCGCCAGACTCAACCTCGAAGACCCAATCAATGGATCAGGGTGTTATACGAGGAACAAAGTCGTATTATAGGCAAGGCTGTGTAAAGAAATTCATTGATGCCGTTGACAATTGCGAAAAAAAGCCCTTCGCAACCTCTCTATTTTAGATGCTATGGCCATTCGCACTGAGGCATGGGTAGAGTTTCAGAGGAGACAATAGGCAACTGCTTCAGAAAGCTGGCATGGTAGCCAAGCCAACAAAGTCCGGCTTTGAATGACGATGACGATCCTTTCAAGATTCTGTTATAAGATATCACTGCCTTACGAGAAAGAAGCCCTGGACTTGTACCAGATGAAGTCAGTACTGAAGATGTGGTTGATACAGATAGTGGCGTTTTAACATCTACATTGGTTCATTGGGCGATGGCGACATCCTCGCAGAGTTTCGTGAAGAAAACCAGATGGAAGTGGATGACGGCGATGATGGAAATGAAGATGAACAACAAGAAGAAACTCCCAAGAGACCAACGAAGAGTGAGGTCCGTCATACAATTGGGACTCTCTCACGGTACAGTCTGTTTGCTGTCGAGGGAGCTGAGATTCGACGGCAAACAAGCCAGTTGTCAGTTACAATCGACAAGAGTATTAGAAAAAAAAACAAAAACAACAGAACATTCAAGGATTTTTCAATGTAACAGCATCTGCTGACATTTAATTGCTGTATCTTTATTCAATCCGTGTCTTTCTTTACAATCGAAGCCTCACTATGTCGAACTTTTTTTCCATTTCCCTTGGGACTTCGAAATAGCGGGGTTCGACTGTATTTGCTTTTTCACAGAAAGAGACTGGAGCCAAGAGTATTGCCATGGCAACAACATAGTAGGTGTCACTTTGTTTCTTTTGTGATTTACTTTTCTGCTGCCAAGTATGAACAAAACTGTTCCAATATTTCTGGAGATATTCTTTACTCAGTCTTTTATTGTTTAAGTTTAAGTTTAAGTTTTACAAAAAACGTGAATATCTCTAAAACGAAAAAAGATATTCCAGAATGGAAAATGCCATTCTTCTTAACTTTGAAAAGCCTTCCAAATAAACGGCAATTATTTTTTACTTCATAGGCACTTTAAATTGTCAAATATTTGTTATACCGATTCAACCATCTAAAATATATCATGACGTAATAATAATTAAAAAAGGTTTCACAGAGTGAACCGAATTTAAGGACACCAAAACAGTGATTTCTCATGTCTTGAGTAAAAATAGCAAACAAACTGCGGTTATAAACATAACGAGACGACGCATGTTGTAAAAATTTTCGTTTATGAACTTGACGTTTCGTATGCTCCAACATACATCTTTAGAAGTAACGGTTACCTAAACTATACAATTAAATTTAAACGCGAAGACTTATTCTCAAACTCATTAATTATTCATGCAGCTCTTACCCAACCAGAGCTTCTTATTCTGGTCAGGTGGATGAGTTTAGAAACCCAATGAAAAACGAGTTGAAAACACGGCCTTGAAAGAAACCCGTGTTTGAAACGACTTCTTAATCTGCATATTCATAAAGCAACAAAAACACGTGGCGATTAAGAACTTTATTTAATCACACATTTTACGAAACAAACTTTAAACCTAAATTATTTACTGCGAACGTTGAATGTAACGGTACAGTTGTTAAACTACCCAAAACAGAAAAGCCCATTCTTTTCGTAAATTTAAATTCTCGCTCGATGGTGGCGAACTCGTGTTTTGGATCACTTTCAACCTTGCTGTACACTTCCGACCTAAATTGGCACTGACGTTAGAAATTTTATCAGACCAAATGCACACGTTACCTCGGAATTACGCTGGCCATACACTTTTCCTATTCTTCGCTAGTTTTAGGAGGTCTAAATCTGCACTTTGCCATTTGCTCTGTGAAGCAACGTGTTCGCTCGAAACTGACAAAAAGCTTGGTAACAACGTGACATCAGCTGATGAATATTCAAAAATTGTCACAGCGCAGCAATTAGGTGATAGGATCATGCACATCATGCACATTGTTTTGAGGATCATGCACATTTCACGTCTCAAATATATTAATAGTTGATTTGGGAAATCTTATTCAAATGATAATTCCGTGGGATGCCTGTGGCATACCACGGTAAAAATCCGGCTGGGTTTGTTTTTCTTTGTAGGGACAAATTGCAAAGCCAGCCAATAGGACTGCGTAAAATCTTTATCGATTTTTGATCGATTTTTGATCGATTTGCCTCATTGAAAAACATTCCAAAACGTTCCTCGCAAAGTCCTCAAACCTTTCCGATGAAGAAGTTCTTCCTGCAACCGCCGCGAAAGGATGAAGATCGGAGCGCTTTCAAGTAAGCTTAAGTTTAAAGCAGCTTTTCGGACTTTGGAAACAAAAAAATGGCACAATACATTATTACTTCGAAGTCGAATTCAAGTTTTGGAACGATTGCTAAAGCCACGGGCGTTAAAATGATTGCAAAAGCGGCCGGGAAACCTCAAGCTTTTGCTTTAGCGTGAAGAGTAATTTTATTTTGAATCAACATGCGGTCATGCAGGAAAGCACGTCTACGAAATTTTGATCATTTTGTTCCTTTTAAACAGGTTTCTTCGCCTCAGCATGAATGAAAATTTGTTATTGAGCATCCTTTCGCATTTTTTTTTTCACTTCGTTCTCTGTATTTGGGAATTTTAGGTTTAAAAGTGAAGAGTATTTCGCACGCTGGATTTCTGCATATTTAATTTACGGCGACCACCAGCGCGGTTTGTTTATTAGTTAAGTTTATTCGCTTCGTTCAAATGTGTTTTGGAATGTTATTCAGCAACTATAGAACTGCCAGGAAAAGAACTAGATGGCCACTAACTTAACATAGTTGAAATACGACTGATCTCAAAATAATTGGCTTGTTTTTGTCGTCTTTTTAAATTTACAACTTTCATGTTTCTTTCGCAGCGCCGTGATATTTCGTCACGCGGCGAAGAAATTAAGGAGGCTCGAAAAGGTTTTTCGTCGCTATATTGTTTGTGAAACGATGGAAGATTAAAAAGAAGGATGTTTAATGGTGTGGGCAAACTATATGTCTCATTGCAACTCTATTGTTAGGCTATACTTTAAGGGTACTTGTGACGTCATATCAGTTACCATGGCAACGCACAAGGTCCACAAAAGCGTCCTCTAAATTTCAGTTTTTGTAAATTATCTCAGAAACTAATTCGGTGACCTACCATTTTTATTTCTTTGTTGGAAAGTTCCCTAAGTTCGTTAACTTTTCAGAAAGTAAGGAAAAAAATTATCTAGTAGAATTAAATATATTTAAAGAAAACGCGTTTTATGGCTTACAGAAAATTCCACTAGATAATTTTCCCCGAAACTTTTATATTTGAAATGCCATCGTGAATGGTGCGTGCATGCAAAAAATAAAGATAGGCCACCGAGCAAACTTTCGAGCTAAAAACAAATGTTTTCCGCAGATTTTATTTCCGGTTCGCGCGATTTTACGCAACATTAACTTTCGGTGTGCTAATTTTAATACTGATTCAGCTGACGCGTGCATCTTGGTTATGGCGTGTGTAGATTGCGCGCGCGCGTGCAGCTAAAAACCCTTTCGAGCCTCCTTAATTGATTTCTTGTTTCCAGATTCGCAGATTGCCCAGGGTGCATTTAGTTATGGTTACGCCGAAGATCTTCGGCGTGGGTTTTAAAATCTTGCGGCGTACCGGCGTGCGATCGGCAAGATGTCGGCGTACAGAAGCGGGTGGTAAAGGCACTATTTGGCGTGAATGGCGTACCCTCACTAACCTGGCGTAGCCAGGAAAGGCCATTTGACCTGTGGTGGCTGTGGCAATAAACAAAATAAATTTACGATCCTCTTGAGTGCATATATCTTTGCAGAACGCCTCTCACAGTACAATACTTGTATCCAGCGAACATTGGCAGGCAACCGCTGACCTAATACCTGCACTTTCGAAGGAAAATTTGTTCGCTTTCAGGAAAGTGGAAACCTGGGGCTAGGAAAGGCACGTGCGCACAGCGCACACGCATTTGTTTTCAATTACTTGCGCCCCAATACGATCCCTGAGCGCGCGCCTACTCGCGTCCCGTGTTTCCACTCTTTTTTGAATGTGGGCAGTGGGCTATTACTTTTCGCTGATTTTCAGTAAATGCTCGCGGCTCGCTAGCCCTTGATTGGAAGAAACACTAGAACTTGCTGTCCTGAAAGTGTAATATTCCGTACTAATATTTTCCAAAACAATGTACTGACCAGTGACCAAAACGTTTGCACAACCTCGAAATCCCAGCCCCCCCCCCCCCCCCCCCTCACCCCCTCCTAAGAAAAAAAATTCGCATTCGTCTCGAACTATGAAATAATGCATTTAAAATAAAGTTTTTAAGAAAATTTAAACCAGCATAGCCATAGATCAAGACTTTCTTTTACGTTGTGGCTCCTAAAAGAGCCGTTTTTTGTTTTGGAAATTAGTTCCCGTTAGTCCTCAACAGCTTCATCCTCGTCATCATCTTGACTAATGATGTATCGCTGAACGGCATCCAAGTTCTCTACCATAGAAATAATGGTATCTTTAAGGATGACGTATTGCATTGAAATTGTCTGAAAATCTTCCTCGCGTATCCCCGTGGTAACTATTAACATAGAAGAAACAAGAAGGAACAAGAACATACAGCAACTGTACGCGATGTCCTTGCAGCGTTTCCAATAGATCCAAACGTTCATCTTGAATGCGTTTGCTTTGCTTCAGAAATTTGGACATTTATTGGTCTACGCTGTATACCTAATTACTGACTTCTGTCTAGTAAGTCATGTTGACCTATGAATGCGAACGCAAAGCTTACAAGATGTATATTTCTAGACAAGTTAGCAAATGCAACATTGTGCAAGTGAAGCACGATAGCATATTGACGTAATGCATATTGTGCGAAAGTTTGAGTGCACACCTTGAATATGATCTGTTGCTATGTACAATATTGTATCTAAAATTATGAAGCGCGGAAGTGATAACTGATAAAAACGGAAATTCATAGTTCCTTGTCAACGCTAAGCGAAAACCTGAATCAGTGTTAGCCGGCTCTTATTTCCTCGATTTCTAGCGATGGCTACATAAAATAAAAAAAACGACCACTGAACACACAAATTAAGATAAAAAGTAAATGCTTTTGCTCCTGATAGCAAGCATGGACATCGCTTCAACAAACTAGTGTCCAGGATTTCTCTTACCCGACACTCTTTCGCGGCGGCGCGGTAGCAAGAAAGCTGGGCCCTGGAGCAATTATTGGCGTAGTATGCTACCAACGGCGCAGAATTGTGGCCTACTCGGAGTACATTTTCAAAGCCCTTGGCGTAACTTCGGGGTGGGGTCTATGCGGAATGCATCCTGGCAGATTGCTTTCGCTCGCTCTTAAATATTCCAAAAAAACGCCAGGGAATTAGGGGTGGCTCGCAGGCAATTTCATGCAGGCATCAATTGGTTTATCTTATTTATCTTCTATAACACAAGACTTTCTTAACGTTTTGCACTGGATGGTTTTCGATTTATTTTTAATTGCGTGACAATGAAAACGATCTGAAGTTTGCAATGAGTTCAACGCGTTGTCGAACGTTGCCAACGCATTCCAAAATAATAATAACAGCGCGTTGGAAAGCGTTTCCAACGGGGTTTAAAACGTTCAATGCATTTTTGACTTATCTCTTATGCCGGGTTTTTGCAAATAGGGTCACATCAAGACTAACGCGGCATCGCACGGAAACGGCTATAAGACGTCTTGTTTAAACTAATTTTCTTTGTTGGAGAAGTAATTTCAAAAACTCGTGCTTCGGGTTTCATCAGATTTCCACACGCTCTCGCGTTTGGAAACCTGATGAAACCCTCGCACTCGTTTTTGAAATATTACTACCAAATAAGGAAAGTAATAACGATGGAAAAGTAAATGAAAATAAACAGACCTAGTTAAGTCTGCTGGAAAAATATAAATGGCTAGTAGAGAAGAAGTTTCTCACTGCCAATATTTTCATTAAGCGCTGGTTTTAAATCGCGAATAAGCAAGGCTTCCTTAATTTTGCAATGTATATCAGACTGTCCCGCAGTTGCTAAAATATCAAAGTGATCCCATTTTATCCTGTGGCCTGTTTGGGTCGTATGATCAGCAATGGCAGAAGAATGGCTGTTACTCGTCAGCGCTTTAAAATGTTCTGTTTTCCTGTCATGTAATCGACGTTTGTTTCTCCAATATAGCCGAATCATCACAATCCCAGCAGCTAGCCTTATTAATTACTTTAGACCCAAGAGAGGGGCTGAGTCTGTCTTTATAGGGGAAAAAAGACTTCATTCGGCGAGTATTTCTGAAAGTAATCTTAGGATTAAAACAACCTTAGAACTTGTAAATACATGACTTGAGCTGTTGAGTGACAATTTTACTTTGAATACCTAGATAGGGCAAAACAATGAACATTTTTTTTTGGCGGGGGGGGGGGGGGGGGGGAGGGGGGCACTGTAATGATATCCTTAGGTTTGTTTTGGTGTTTATTGACTACATCGTTCATGTCATAAGAAGTAATACCACGGGGGTACCCATTGCGTGACAAATGTCTCTTGAGGTCATCCGAAAGCAGACTGCAACAGACAGGGTGATGAACAAATTCGCAGACAACGATAAGTAAGTGTGCGGTGATGTTAATCTTGTATTTCCGAGGTGTGAAAGAATCCCATTGAGTGTAGAGACCAGTGAACGTTTTCTTTCGGTAGATGGAAGTGGAAAAAGAGTTGTTAAGATGGCGTTTGATTAGAACAGCAAGAAAAGGAATCCTTTGGTCCTGTTCATATTCAATGGTGAATTGAATGTTCTTGTGCCGGCTATTGAGATAAGAAAGGAATTGAACAGCGGCGTCCTAATTAAACCGCGCAGCCGTAGGCTGGGCGGTTTCTTGCTCTGCCTTCGGTTTTTTTTGTCGGTTACAAATCCCAAACCCCCGCGGATGATGTCATCATCAGCCAATTACAAGCCATTTCTCAGCTCTTTTCTTCATACCTCACCTCAGGAGAGTTTTGTCTAGTTAGCGAATTAAATAAACTCGCGGTTAGTTGGGGAGGGTTTATTTGGTCAAAATTGGGCCAAAATCCCTCGGAGATGCACGCCAAGGCATTTACAAGGATAAAGAATGTAACTTAGGACCAGTTACTGGCTACTAAGGCTGAAATTATCAAGCGTTAACCTGTACATTCGTTTTGCCTGCATGTTCACTTTCGAAGGGAACATTCAATGCGCTAAAGAAGGTATTACGTCTGTCGTCAGCCATGGACTCCGCTGTTGGTGATAAATAAGATCGTGTTTACTGGAATGCCCTTACGGTGATAAATAAGATCGTGTTTACTTCGCCAGAAGCAATGGTGGAGTTTTCTGGGAAAAAATAAAACCTTGGCTTTAAACATATGGAAATATATATTCGTTTGAAAAGTCAATTGTGAGACCTTTTCTCCTACGAGCTAGGTAAACAAAGTCTCCGATTACAAATCACGCAGCCACGCTATGCAAAGAATGTGAAAATCTCTTACAACCTAGGCACTGAGCCCGGCAACTTTGAATCACGCAATCTCTATTGTTTCCAATCTTTTAAATTGTTTCCGGGTAATGTTTTCTCGCAAAACGTTGTTGCTAAATATTACGTAATGTTTTTGTGAGCGCAAAAGAGTTCAAAAAGGCGCGGTTTTAATTTTTTTTTTAAATTCCTGTTTTCGTTTTGTCGGTTACAAATCCCAAACCTCCGCGGATGATGTCATCATCAGCCAATTGCAGGCCATTTCTCAGCTCTTTTCTTCATACCTCCCCTCAGGAGAGTTTTGCCTAGTTAGCGAATTAAGAGCGTGTCCGTGTAAGAACCGACCACTCAAATTTTCTTGGAAAATGGATTGCCTTCATTTTTTGTACACAAGTCAAACAACATATGCAATGAACGAAAATGCCCTTATTTCGATAGATTCGCTTTTTTAATTTTTTGAGGAATTTTTTTTGTAGGCACCCCGAAAACTACACAAACCGGATATTGAAACCCCAAAAATTGGGGGTTACGTTATGCTTGCTCAAACTTTGCAGATTTGATAAAACGACCTAATTCTTTCAGAATTGCTGCATAATTCTTTCTTCTTTCCACACAACTAAAAACTATCTGCTTATCTTAAACGCAAGCAAAGTTATGTCGTCTTAACGTGTTCCGCTTAAAGATGTCCTTGCCATCTTTGCTGACATAGCCTCCAAACAAACAGATTTTTTTCAAAAGTGGGACCTCTTCATGAATGATGACTGTTATCAGCGTAATGTACTAAGCCTAAGCTACAATTATCTGTATTAAAAGTTGTGGGCACTCATAATTTTGATACGCAAAAAATTCGACAAAGTAGCGGAAATTTCAACAATTTGTGTGGAAATGACGAATCTCATCCGTTGACTAAAATGCGGTTTTGAGTTTCTCAGCGAACTTTTAGACATTACCTGAGTAGATTTATTGAGTTTTAACGCTTGGAGAACTCGATGAGACTTATTTTACGCCAAAATATCGAAAAATATCTCAAGCCTCGCGTTTCTTTTGACTGACCACTACCGATCGTCATTACGACCGTTCCGTCACGCATCACCCATTCTTGGTTGAAGAAGGCGTTGATTTAAAATGTCTTATCCCCATAGAAATGAGCAGCCTTTTATGATTATTTCATACGTTTTCAACACCTTTTCCTTTTATTTTCTTGTTTCTTTTTATAAGATTGCTGTAATATTAATTTTAGTTGAGTCATCGCCGAAGCCGGTAGTGTAAACAGTTGGGGTCAATGTCAACAACATTCGTTCGCTAACTCACATTTGACCGTTCGGGAGACTCTTTTCCGCTAATAATTAAAGTTGCTAATAAATCAGGAGAGCTCATAGAGAGATTTTTACCCTAACTGTTATCCGAAATAGACCTTTTTACGGATACCATGCCTTTCCGATGCTTCTAATTAAACAACAAATATGCCTAAGACACCGCTTGATTTGATGCCGAGTAAATCGAGTAACATGATACTGTGTCTCACCAAGACAAGTATTCGTATCAGACTCATAAAAGTATGGCATCCCAGTCTTGCCAATTTTTAAAAAAATATAGGGCATACTAGATTAAGACAGAGTTTCCTCTTCATAGTATTCTTAGAGAAACCAATTTTGACACCTGAATAACCCGGACACGCAGTTTTGTGCAATTCGCAAACGATTTCCCTGGAAGCATTGCACAGCTAAATCCACTACTTTTAAAAATTTTTAAATATTTTTTAACTTCCACACGGTCGTTTTGCTTTCCTGCCAAAGTTTTACAAGGGGAAATATAACCAAGTATCAGACACATCCACGTGCTATTGTCTAAAATGGGGCTCGCGGCATTGCCTTTTTGGTTTGATGTTTAGGGAAATATCAATTTTATTGCTTCATTACTCTGGTAATAAAAGTCATTCTTTACATGCAGTGATTCAAGGTTTAAGTTAGGGTTGTGCGAGTGACCGTCCAGTAGCAAATGTGGGGCCACATGACCTATTCCACTAGGGGGTCTGGGGGTTTCATGCCCCCGAAAACATTTTGCAAAATTGAAGCAATTTTTGGTGCGTTTACCACGATTTTCAGCCGAAACATTTATAAAATGTATCGTTTGGACTTGAACAATGATAATGCGTCGTTTACTTAGCTAGCCAATAACCTAAACTAGATTGAAACAGCCCATACTAAACACACATTTGTGTTAACACCTCCTTGAGTGTCTGCCGGATTACGACGTTTCTTGGCGGTCATCTTAGGAGAAGTGTATAGGTGTACACCTCTGTAGCCACAATCGTCATTTATAAATGTTAAAGACTTGTTTCCATATCTCAAAGTTCTCTCTCCCTATTCACTTACACTTACATGAAATTTCTAAGTTTCTTGACACAGAGACTTAGTTTCTGCACAACAAATGTTGTCTAAGTGCAAGTCTCTTCAATTACAAAGGGAAAAAAAATTTCTTGTGACGGGAGGGATTCGAACTCGGGGCGTCAGATCGGTAGTCTATGAAACCTATAAAGAAGCTAACCATTAAACCTAATCCTAATCAGTATTTTCAGTGTTTAGGCCTAATCAGTATTTTCAGTGCTTAGGCCTAATCAGTACTTTCAGTGCTTAGGCCTAATCAGTATTTTCAGTGCTTAGGCCTAATCAGTATTTAGTTTGTGTACGCATCACAACGTATCCAAGGGCATTTTGAGATATGGAAACAAGTCCTAACCTTTATAAATGTCAGTTGTGAAATCACTCCTATATTTCGAGGCTTTTAAACTGACACGGTATGTGGGCTGTTTGTAGCGCACGCTTTTTCAGAATCACTTTTAAGCCATGGTTATCCATAACAGGTTTTCTGCAAGGGTGTTTGGCTATCATTGTCCAAGGTGAGGTTGCTACACACGAAATGTATCAGACTTGAAAGGGAAAATGTCCGTTTTCTTTATCGTAGAGAATTCCACCAGGACCAAGATATTAAAACTGCGGTACTGAAGTGGCTGCCAAAGCCCTTAAAGGCCTGGGTCAGGAATGTAAAGTAGAATTATGGTTGGGCAGCTATATCTCTTTTTCTATTTGTTTTAACAAGCTGAACTTTTCCCTGATTATAAAGCTCGACGTCCTGCCTTGCCTTAACATATTATTCTGAACACGTGACATGCTACGTAATCATTTTGTTAAAATTTGGTAAATCGGCGAATTGGTGATGAATCTATCATATTGATCATTAAAATATAGATAGGACCCTGCACGCTCTCTGATTGGTCAAAAACCCATGTTTTATCAGAGTATAAAACATAGAAAAGGCGTGTTATATTGTTTTGCGCGCGTAAAATCTATATTTTTTAAAAAGCAAATGAAGAAGCCTAAGCCGTGTATTACATTGTGATAAAACACTCCGGTCATTCGAGAACACTCGAGAAATGTAGAAAACACTCGCCTGCGGCTCGTGTTTTCTACATTTCCCTCGTGTTCTCAAATGACCATCGTGTTTTATCACAGTGTAATACACGGCGTAGGCTTCTTTATTTGTTAAATGAATAAGCCATTTCGATGAAAATTAAAATATCTGCCTTGCTGTGTTTTCATTTTTAGCAGATATAAATGATCAAAAGTCGAATTTTGTTAAAAAAAAAACAAAAAACACCTTTCACCCTATAATTTTTTGCTGCGAAAAGAGGGACGGTCATTCCAAACGTGAGAGGATGAAAATAATTGCCCTGCATCTAAAACGCGCGTTTGCTGGATGATATTACTAAAAACCGCTACCAATTCCTCAAATAACGGCTATTTTCCGCTAAGCCTCACGTGACATGTCACGTGACCTGTCAGAAGTACCAATTCTACTTTGAAATTTTCAGGACGTTAAAATCTTACTGTGTGCTAAATCTGGTTCCATTGCCATTTATACCTTTAGAAATATAATTAATAGATTATTTTCACCAGTAAAAGCCTTTGACCCAGGCACTAAACTACATGAGTCAGGTGGGTACAGTTTGTAAGCCCGACAATGTAATTCATCACTCTGCTGGAATTTTTTTTTTTCACTTCGTCTTTGCGCATTTTTTTCAGTCATCCTCCCTGGCATGAATATTTTTTCTCCCCACACTACCCCCTCATCACATTTCTAATGGTCCGTCCCTTTCGAAAACTACTATTGCGAGATTTCACCTGAAGGCTCTTTTGACGTCGCTCAACGTGGCCTTTGTGCCAATATCTCGTTCACGTTTCAAGCAACGCCAAATCCCTCCACTTAGAACATTTACCAATGTTTTGCGGGTTTAGTAAATTTTTGGGTGATTTTTGGGCATTTCGTGAAAGAGATATTTTTTTCTTGAAAGATAGATTAAATTGAGGAAAATATGAAATGTTGAAGATTTGATGGATTTGGAAAATTGAAATTTAAAGTGAAGAATTAATAGACCGGCGGACACCAAACAGTCCCCTACTAACCTGGCGCTCTTTTTTGAGGGGGTCAACTGTCTGGTAGTGTTCCCAACCCATTTTAATCTTAACAATTCCTTTTTAAAACTACTTCAAATTTCACTCCTAATCAGGTAGAATCCCCCCTTAAGTTAATTTGATTTGATTGCAATCGTGCCAACAGCCAGGTTATGAAGCAATTTCATGTAAAGTTAGGTACGATTTTGCGATTTTGGCACCATCATCTTTTCGTGCAGATAAACATTGTAATTCGGCATGTAATCGCGGGAAATGTTTTAGATCTCTCGCTTTCTGGTGAACATACTTCCGGGAACTTTCTCAGTTGTGGTTTTCACTTTTTTCCCCTCTCCCTTCGCCAAACAGATCAGTTTAAAAGCGTCCTTGCACTAAGAAATATCATATCGCCTTGCACTAAAATACCTCAATAGGCTCAACTAATTTATTAGTAATTGAAATTCATGAAAAGAAACTCACTAAAGAAATGTCAAATGTGAGTAGTGAACAAATGGTGTTGACATTGATCGCAAGTGTTTACACTACCAGCCTTAGCTATATCAAACCAAAATTAGAGCACGCTTATAAGAACCGTAGATACATGTAATGAAAGACAAGTGTTGAAAACGAATAATATAATATAACAAGGCTGCCCGTTTCTCTGGAATACTATGAAGAGGAAACTCTGTCTTAATCTAGTATGCCCTATATTTTTTAAAAATTGGCAAGACTGGATGCCATACTTTTATGAGTCTGATACGAATCTTGCCTTGTGAGCACAGTATCATGTTACTCGATTACTCGGCACAAATCAAGCGGTGTCTTAATTAGGCTATTTGTGTTAATAGAGCATCGGAAGGCATGGTATCCGTAAAAGGTCTATTTCGGTAACAGTTGGGTAAAATCTCTCTATGAGCTCTCCTGATTTATAGCAACTTTAATATAGCGAAAAGAGTCTCCCGAACGGTCAAATGTAAGTTAGCGAACGAATGGTGTTGACATTGACCGCAACTGTTTACACTACCGGCCTTCGCGATGATCACAACCAAAATTAGAGCACGCTTATAAGAACCAAGATACATGTAATGAAAAGGACAAGGTGTTGAAAACGTATGAATATAATCTAACAAGGCTGCCCATTTCTCTGGGAATACGAGATTTTAAATCAACCCTGCTTCAACTAAGAATGCGTGATGCGTGACGGAACGGCCGTGACGCCGGATCAGTAGTGGTCAGTACCACAGTAGAATTCAAAGCAAGGCTTGAGAGATTTTCCGTAAAACAAGTCTCATGGAGTTCTCCAAGCGTTAAAACTCAATAAATCTAATCAGGAGATGTCAAAAAGTTCGCTGAGAAACTCAAAACCGCATTTTAGGCAACGGATGAGATTCGTCATTTCCACACAAATTGTTGAAATTTCCGCTACTTTGTCGAATTTTTTGCGTATCAAAATTATGAGTGCCCACAACTTTTAATACAGATAATTGTAGCTTAGGCTTAGTACATTACGCTGATAACAGTCATCATTCATGAAGAGGTCCCACTTTTGAAAAAAATCTGTTTGTTTGGAGGCTATGTCAGCAAAGATGGCAAAGACATCTTTAAGCGGATCACGTTAAGACGTCATAACTTTGCTTGCGTTTAAGATAAGCAGATAGTTTTTAGTTGTGTGGAAAGAAGAAAGAATTATGCAGTAATTCTGAAAGAATTAGGTCGTTTTATCAATCTGCAAAGTTTGAGCAAGCATAACGTAACCCCCAATTTTTGGGGTTTCAATTTCCGGTTTGTGTAGTTTTCGGGGTGCCTACAAAAAAAATTCCTCAAAAAATTAAAAAAGCGAATCTATCGAAATAAAGGGCATTTTCGTTCATTGCATATGTTGTTTGACTTGTGTACAAAAAATGAAGGCAATCCATTTTCCACGAAAATTTGAGTGGTCGGTTCTTACACGGACACGCTCTTAAATAAACTTGCGGTTAGTTGGGGAGGGTTTATTTGGTCAAAATTGGGCCAAAATCCCTCGGAGATGGACGTCAAGGGATTTGCAAGGATAAAGAATGTAACTTAGACCAGTTGCTGGCTACTAAGGATGAAATTATCCAGAGTTAAGCTGTATTTTCGTTTTGCTTGCATGTTCACTTTCAAAGGGACTATTCAATGCGCTAAAGAAGGTATTACGTCTGTCGTCAGCCATGGACTCCGCTGTTGGTGATAAATAAGATCGTGTTTACTGGAATGCCCTTACGGTGATAAATAAGATCGTGTTTACTTCGTTAGAAGCAATGGTGGAGTTTTCTGGGAAAAAGAATTAAACCTTGGCTTTGAACATATGCAAATATATATATATATATATATATATATATATATATATATATATATATATATATATATATATATATATATATATATATATATATACCTGGAGTTATGAAAACCGGGTCGGCAAACCTTAACCTTTTGTGTAACTTTTCACAACTTCCCCAGTGTCTAATATTAGCTTGTTTACTGCTTGTTTACTAGGGGGGGGGGGGGGGGGAATCCTTAATGGCAGAAGCTTGTAGAGCTTACCTAGCCTGAAATGTTATCTTTTATTTTGTTTAGCCCAGGAATTTTACTAGAACGGAGCGCTTAACCCTGTACTATGATTCTGTGGAAGAACTGGGGCGGCTGGCATGCTTTAAGTGTCTTTTTTTCGCTTCGAGAAGGAGTGACTTTAGAGCCGAGTATGTAGCTTTTACTCTTCTTACGAGAGGAAACTAAAAAGGCGATAAATCGCTTAAAAGGTTTCGGATCGTTCTGAAACGGAAGATAACTATAAAAAAGACAACAAGGCATTGAGGTTTTATTACACTGAAAATTTACTAAAATTTAGGCTAAAATGTCTATTGACGTTTGTCGTGTGTCATTGCTGATGTTATTAAAAAGCTCTATGTTCACCTCGTTAGACCTGACAAGTGTGGTCTACTCATCAAGCTTACTTAAGCGATATGGCAGGGGCTGTACAACGTCGGGCGACTAAGCTCATGGTTGGGAATAGGATTTCTTACAAAAAACGTTTGAATAAGAGTGGTCTAATGTAGCTATCTTCTAGACGAATCTATTTACTCTTCATTTTTTTCATTCAAATGCCTGCATAGTTATTATGGCCTCGATATCTCTAATTATCTGCAGTTTTATAATTCGGAGCATGAACCCGATATTTTGAGGAACACTGAACTAACTTTTAAAACTAACTATGCAAGAACAGAATTATTTAGGTCGTCTTTTTTCCCTAGAGTTGCTCGTATTTGGAATAATTTACCTATATCTATAAGGAAGAGGGAATCACAAATCAACGTTCAAAAAAGACCTAAGACTCTACTGTGTTGCTACTGATAGCAGATATTTAATGTAATTGTTATTTAATTTCAGTCAGCATTATTTTTGTAACACATAATATTTTACTATGTTCGTTTTATAATACTGCCTGTCATTATGGATATTTTATTCATGTTCTTGTTTTACATATATTGTTTCTGGTGGCCTTTATCACCAGGGAAGCTCATTCCTGTTGCTAGGTCTTCCAGCAGCTATTTATTTTTATGTTTGTATGTACATATGTACTTAAAAGTAAAGTAAAGTACAAACCCTTTGTAACTTAACACCTTTATTTGCTGAAAGGCGAGAGCCACGTTTCGCGTAATTAAAGTCGGTTGTTACGTAACAGTAGATGACGGCGGTAACTATATCACGTTTCACAAGCTGAACGTTTGCGTAAAGATTAAAAATATAACAAACGCGCAATCGGACAGTGTGAGTAAACGTGAGTTTTAAAGCGTGGTACCATATCGGAAGCCCGAACACTATTAAGAAGCTAACCATTAACCCCTTGCACTAACCCTAACCCTAATCAGTATTTTCAGTGCTTGGCCTATAATCAGTATTTACCTTGTGTACGCATCACAAGGTATCCAAGGGCGGTTTGAGATATGGAAACAAGTCCTAACCATCTTTTAAATTGTTTCCGGGTAATGTTTTCTCGCCAAACGTTGTTGCTAAATATTACGTAATGTTTTTGTGAGCGCAAGAGTTAAAAAAGCGCGGTTTTAATTTTTTTAAAAATTCT
>JAHPZR010002769.1:0-7500 GCA_019787425.1 Platygyra sinensis
TCATGACTGAGTATCTGCTACCTTATCTCCTTTTCTATTTTTTATGCTAGTAATGTAACACTTTTGTCTTTTTATAGTTGACTATCTCTTTTTCTTCCACTATAATAACATATCTCTTGTCAGTTTCTAACCACTACAAAATTAGCCGTCAGTATTTTCATCTGAACACGATCAACGTAGCAAATAATCAATCTTTGGTACAAGCATCCAAAAATTCGCAAAAATAAAAAAATTTGCAGCTATTAAAGGTCTTCTAGGTCTTCTTTATTCCTACAAAACCCCTCTGGAGTATAAAATATTTTACTTTCCACGCCATGCGTATTTTAGCACAAAACGCCGTTCTAACATACAATATCAACTAGACCTAACATGTCAAGGTTTTTTGAGAAGGTCGAAAATATTTTTCCTTTATAAAATCATTTTGTTTCACATTAAATGCGTTTTTCCTTTAGGAAGGTTTGGCGCTTATGAAAGACAACGTCCTCAACCCGTTTTTCGAATTACATGTCGCTTTTAAACATATTTATTACACAAAATCCATTTGGTAGCAAAAACCCACTGGACGTAGCAGGTACCCATTTTTTGTAGCAAATACCCGTTTCTGCGCATAGACTGCTTAATCAGTAAAAGACTGTTTTTCTTGGCACTAACTGCGTATTGCTTCAGAACAACCGAGACAACGTACTGCTATGCGTGTGCCTAATGAAAATATAACGCGCTTTCCATGCAAAAAGAGCGTAAACGTGCATTTTTTGAGGAATAATTCAACGTGGCAAATTCCAGAGATGCCGCGCTATTAGAAGCGTTGTGGGAAGGATTTTATATGTTTATGTAAGTTAAACCATGGCAGAATCTTAAAAATTTCTATATATATTATAAAGCTGTAAGGAACATCTTTCCTGAAAGTGATTTAAAAAATTACGAACACTTTATACAGTGAAAAAATTATCTTTTATGTGTTGACTTAAAGCTGCATAACTTACAACAACATTTTATCCTTACTTACATCGCCGGTGATTTGGCAAAAAAATAACTTGTTTTAAAACTTTTCTATTTCTTGTTGACTGTTGTAAGCACAGAGCAAAAAAACATATTTTGCTTTGCGCTTGAGATAAAATAACCCAGAAAGTATTGGTAGGAAGTTAAAGCCTTAATTTCCCTGTTACACCTTGCCTCTTTTGAGTACATTTAGCCTTTCTTAGAGTGGAGCACGTTGTTAAAAGATTTTCAGTTTAGTTTTGCTTCCAGTGAATGCCTAGTTCAGTTTAAAATGAATTTATAACTAAGTTACAATGGGAGCTTACTTTTATTTGCAGTGTAACCCTCAGCTTTTTAATCAGTACATACCTCAGTTCCAATGCAAGCTTAGTATTGTAATCATACATGTACAGAGTAGTTTTCAGTTGAGTATCAAAAGTAACCGGCTAATTGCTTTGGTTTTGCCTTTATTACGCTCAGTGATTGGTGAAAAATTCTCGCGCCACATTTTCGACTAATCAGAAATAGCACCAAAGCCAATTGTGACTCTTGTGCGCGCGTTTTCCTGCGATTTGTGTCCTCTGCAGGTATTACTTTGAGTTTTGATTGCTTTGCTGGATTGACCGAGACCTTTGTGATTGGCCAAAGTAATAACTTTGGTTTTAATTTAACGACGCTCAATTGAAACTCTCTCTATACCTAAAAATGAACGCAGTCTTGAGCAGTTCTCTTAGCCGTCACGGTCTTGGAATAAGACCCACGCTTATGTTGTGTGATACGCGTATTCTCCAGCTGCGTGAAGGGACCTGGAACTTAATAGATTAACCACAACAACAGCTAGTACAGCACCAAAATGAGGTGTCTTAACCCTTGAGAGGCTGTTGTAGAAAGTGTTTCGCGCTTACAGAATGAATTTGACTTAATAGGTGTATGGAGGATTAAAAACCCTAGAACTAAGAGTGTCACATGGAGTCAGAAATCCCCGTGCATATGTTGCGCTATGTTGTGGTATGTTTTCCTATGTTGTGCTATGCTGTGCATTGTTATGTTATGTTGTGCCATGTCGTGCTATACATGTATGTCGCGCTATGTTGTGCTGTGTTTGGCTATGTTGGGCCATGTTTTGCTATGTTGTGCATGTTGCGCTATGTTGTGCTATGTTTGTGCTATGTTGCGGTATGTTGCGATATGTTGTCCATGTTGCGCTATGTTGTGCTATGTTTTGCTATGTTGTGCCATGTTGTGCTGTATTACGCTATGCAATGTCGTCCTATGTTGCAATATGTTGTGCTATTTTTCACTATGTTGTGGTATGTTGTGCTATGCTCTGCAGTGTTGTGTTATGTTTTGCTATGATGTGGTATTATTATTATTATTATTATTATTATTATTATTATTGTTATAATTATTATTATTATTATTATCAGTGTATGTTAATGCTGAAAGTGTGTATATGTTGTGTGTGTGATAGCTTAGCTAGAATGTATTTCCGTATAACTGTCTTACCTCCGCTCTAAATATTTAATTTATACTACTTAAACCAGCTTCCTGATGTTTTTAGCTTTTTAGTTATTTCAGGAAGCTGGTAACCCCTTAAAATAATCAAAATTATCTTTTCAATGTATTGTAACTTCTAAGTGGGTAATTAAGTGTGTGTTGTAGTTGTTGCTATGTTGCGCTCTGTTGTGCTATGTTTGCTGTCTTGTGCTATGTTTTGCTATTTTGCGCTATGTGGTGGTAAGTTGCGCTATGCTGCGCTATGTTGTGTTATGTTGCGGTATGTTGCGATATGTTGTCCTATGTTGTGCTATGTGGTGCTACGTTGCGCTATGTTGTATTATGTTATGCTACGTTGTGCTATGTTGTGCTATGTTGCGCTTTTTTGCTATGTTGTGCTCTGTTTTGCTATGTTGTACTGTGTTGTGCAATGCGGTACTATGTCCTACTACGTTGCGCTATGTTGTACTAAGTATTTATCTAAAGACTCCACACGAACACTCGTTCATGCATTCATCACCGCACGTATTGATTATTGCAATGGTCTGCTGTTTGGTCTACCAGCCGCACATCTCAACAAGTTGCAACGTATTCAGAATAGTGCTGCCCGACTTGTTTGTTCCCTTCCTCGGTTTTGTCATATAACTCCTACTTTGTTTTTCTTGTATTGGTTACCTGTTTGTTTCAGAATTGAATTTAAATTACTTATTTTAGCGTTCAAGGCTATCCACGGGCTGGCACCTCAGTACATTACGGATTTAATTAACGTTAAGCAACAATTCGGACATATGATGTTACGTTCTCTGTCTGAACTACAATTATTGCCACCCATGACCATAACTAAGAAAACTTTAGGTGATAGATCATTTATGGCATCTGCTCCTAAACTTTGGAACAGATTGCCATCAAATATTAGAGCAGCAAATGATCTTAATTGTTTTAAAACACTTCTTAAAACACATCTTTCTAGACAGGCATTCTCAGGTTTGCTTTTATAGTTCGTTTTTATTTTTAGTTGGTCAAATTATATATTCATAGCCTTTTATAGTTCGTTTTCATATTTTATTTTGCTTAGTCTTATTATACAGCGCATGAGATCATATCCACATGTATTTTGCGCTATATAAGTAATAATTCTATTTTATTTTAATTTATTTTTTATATTTTTTTAATGCTATGTTGCCCTATGTTGCGCTATGTTTTTGCAATGTTTTTGCAATGTTGTGCAATGTTGTACTATGTTGTGCTACGTTGCGCTATGTTGTACTTTGTTATGCTACATTTTGCTATGTCGTGCTACGTTGTGCTATGTTGTCCTATGTTGTGCTGCATTGCGCTATATTGTACTATGTTGTGCTATGTTTTCCTATGTTGTGCTGCATTGCGCTATCTTGTAGTATGTTGTGCTATGTCTCACAATGTTGTACTATACTGTGCTACGTTGCGCTATGTTTTGCTAAGTTGTGCTATGCTGTGCCATGTTGTGCAATGTTGTACTACGTTGTGCTACATTGCGCTATATTGTACTAAGCTGTTCTACGTTGAACTATGTTGCACTGTTATGCTACGTTGAGCTATGTTACGCTATGCTGTGCTATGTTTTACTATATGTTGTACTATGTAAGGCTATGTTATGCTAGTTTATGCTACGTTGTGCTATGTCGTACTATGTTATGCTACGTTGCACTATGTTGTGCTATGTTTTGCTATGCTGTGCTACGGTGCGCTATGTTGTATTTTGTTATGCTACGTTGTGCTATGTTGCGCTATGTTTTGCTATGTTGTGTAATGTTGTACTATGTTGTGCTATGTTGCGCTAGATTGTGCTACGTTGCTCTGTGTTGTACTATGTTATGCTACGGTGTGCATGTTGTACTATGTTATGCTGCGTTGTGCTATGTTACGCTATGTTTAGCTGTGTGGTGCAATGTTGTCCTGTTTTGCTATGTGCTTTGCTCTGCTATGCTGTGCTACGTTGCGCTATGTTTTATTTTGTTATGTTATATTACGTTTTGAAATATTCCTAGGGACTTGTCAATTAAAAAAGAGGTTTTCTTACCTGTAGGTTTTCTTACCTGTAGTGTAACGGAATTGACACTGAAAGAAAGACTTCATCGGACAGTCGTTCTATTTCCAACTTTATCAAAAAACTGTTATTTTAATGGATCTTGTGAAACCTCACAAACGATTAAGCGAGGTAAAGAAACAAAGTATTGTTACTATCATCATCACAATCACCATCATCATCGTCATCATCAGTGTTAGTTGTTATTGTGTCGTCCTAATCTCAGCGCAGAGGCATGCATAAATGCCGTTATAAGATGTATTGATTGTCCACAGGTTAAGTAAGAAAAAAAAACTATTAGACCAGAGTGGAAAAGACGTATAACATTTATATTTAATTTACTTTTAGTTTAATGACATAGAGCTCAACCCGACCAACATTTTCGAGAAATCATATGGTGCCTATTTGTAAAATAATATTTTATAACTGATATCCAAAGCTCGGTGCGGCGTACGAAATTCTGGAATCTCAATGGCTGACTGAAGAGTGTTTTAGAGGCCAAAATTTGCATGCGTTAATGACTTTCTTCGTCTTCCCCGAGCTCTTTAAACTAACTGAAAACTTGAACTTTATAAACTTGAATACTTCTATAGTATTTTCTTATTTTATTCTTTCCGCGCTTTTTGGACTTCACAATAATATTTGGAACTTCTGTTTTTATTGCTTTTCACTAGTTTGGTGTACAGCTCTCTCTTGCAAAGTAGTCAAAACACCATACCTAAATTATTACCTCAGTTAATGTAAAATATGCTTTTATGACAGTAATACTACTGTTAATTAAATGAAGGGGAAATTTTGCAGTATTGACAATACATAATATTATTGTAAAAAAAGTACTGTTAGTAATGTACTAATATAGCATTGAGCGATGTAATAGTAGTAGTAATAGTAGTTATAGTAGTAGTAGTAATAGTAGGTACTTTGTCAAGATACGTTGCAGCATAAGCTGAATTGCGTATTTAAATACAAGTAATAATTTATACTAATAATTACTAATAAGTTATAGTTGTATACTAAGACTAAAAGCGTATAATAAGAATCCTAAAAGTTATTTACAATTCTTCCTGAGGCCATAAAAAAAGTGTTCTTAAATCTATTTGCCTCGCAACACGGCAAAGTGAAAGTGTGCACGTGCCTTAGATTATAGTTGCTCTTATGAGCAGGCGGCAACAAATTTCTTAACTTATGGTTCGGGTCGCTCATTATGCATTTAAACGTGCGCGTACAAATGTTATGGTGATGCTCTGCAATCGTTGTTAAACTCGTAAGAAAGCTTGCTGGTATTCTATACCAGGACATATAATTCGCATTGCTCTTTTCTGAACGCGTTCTAATTCTCGTGAAAGGTAGGCTGGTAGCGCGTGATGGAAAACTGGCGCAGCATAGTCAGTGACGGAGCGCACGCATGTAATGTAAAAAAGGCATAAATCTTTTCGTGGAACACGAGCTCTTTTTAGTTGAACAAGAAAGTAGAGCCTCTTAGCTGCCTTCTTAATAACTTCCGTGATGTGCGCATTCCATGATAAGTCATCGGAAATAGTAACACCTAAAAGTTTAGCATCTTTAACTAACTTGATACATCCCTCTCCTGTGACTACTAGAGCAAAGTCACAATCTGATGTAAAACTCATGAGGAGCTCCTTACATTTGTCTATGTTTAACTTGACTCTGTTTCTAATTAACCAATTCACTACTTTGTTTACAATGGCTTGGGCCTCGCTATGCTATCCTTTCTTTATTACCTCTGATGTTGTGGTATCGTCTACATATTTCCACACAGACGCATTACTGACGGTTAAAAAAGCCAAGTAGTAATGTAGTAGTGTAGTAATGGAGTAATGGAGCAATGGAGTAATGGAGTAATGGAGTAATGGAGTAATGGGGTAATGGAGTAATGGAGTAATGGAGTAATGGAGTAATGGAGTAATGGAGTAATGGAGTAATGGAGTAATGGAGTAATGGAGTAATGGAGTAATGGAGTAATGGAGTAATGGAGTAATGGAGTAATGGAGTAATGGAGTAATGGAGTAATGGAGTAATGGAGTAATGGAGTAATGGAGTAATGGAGTAATGGAGTAATGGAGTAATGGAGTAATGGAGTAATGGAGTAATGGAGTAATGGAGTAATGCAGTAATGCAGTAATGCAGTAATGTAGTGATGTGGTAATGTGGGAATGTGGGAATGTGGGAATGTGGGAATGCGGTAATGCGGTAATGCGGTAATGCGGTAATGTGGTAAAGTAGTAACGTACCGTATTATCAGTAGTAAATATTGTAATGTAAGTGATGTACTGTAATCTAAGTAATGAACTGTAAATTTAATGTAACATGTAATGTATTGCAGTGTAAATAACATTAGATAAAACAAACAAAAAATATGCTTTTAACTATGTAATGAAATTTGAAAAGCACTACAGATTCACCTATTTTTGTGAAGATAAATTCTACCTTTAAACGATCAAAACGCAAGGGAAATATCAAATTAAATGGGTACCTGAATCGAGGGAAATTGAGACAGATGAAGAAATATTTCCTTGTAAGTTTTACAATAAGGTTTCCGCATCAGGATCCAAGAACATCATCATTCATATAAAAGTCATACTACTCAAGCATTCAGAAACAATGCAATAATTAATTAAGGTAGTTTGAGGAAGGAAAAGTGGTTACGTAATGACAAAATTTAAAATCATTCAGACCAGTGAAATTAGATACATACATCAACCTGCCATTTTGCGAGGCAATCTCAAGCGTGTGCAAAAGGGCACAACGCACTGGCTTCTTAGAAAAATTGAGAAGGTCAAATCTCTTCGGTGTTTGCGTGAAATTGAAGACGCGAAGTATAAAACTCAAAATTGATCAAATATTTCATTTTGCCAATTCATTTAACGTGTTACTTGGAGAAAACACTCACTTCTGGTAGCAATTCTTGTGATGGATATTTGCTACCAGTTGCAAATACC
>JAHPZR010002769.1:10000-17500 GCA_019787425.1 Platygyra sinensis
CCTCTCTGCCCTTTTGTCCTGAATGGCCTCGTTTTGTCCCTTTTGTCCCGCAAAAGGCCTTTTTGTCCTGTGTTGTGGCCTTTTTGTCCTGTGTTGTGTCCTTTTTGCCCTTCGCATTAAAGGTTAAAATTCGCTGGAACTGTTTTATTTTTGTTGAGATCTCGAACTGTTAACATGACTAAACGCGTGTGCCGTGATTGCCCAATTCCGAATTGTGGAGCAAAATATCTCGTTAGATTGTCTAATCATCTCACAGATGTACATGGATTAGATTATATCAATCGAAGGAAGTGGTTACAAGAGGCGAAACTACAACCTAAGGTTAGAGTGGTGATCTATCCAGCAGAGAGGCGCCAGGGAGTAAGACCTTCAACAAGTGAAACACCTCTATCAGTGCAGGAAGAGGAAAAGGATACAATAGTCCATCACTTATCAACACCAAGAGGAGTAAAGAAATCCCTGAAATCTCAACCAAGAGGAGTAAAGAAATCACTGAAATCTCTACCAAGGGGCGTTAGAAAAGCAGCCAATAACATCAAACATTATAAAACAACAGCAGATTCAGTTCCTGAGTGGCTCACTTTGTATGGAGACGATGAAGGGCCGAACACAGAGAAGAGAGCTTAGTAACCCCGCCTGTAGTAACAGTAGCTTGTCACACTAAACCGCGTCCCATAAGCTTCACATTTTCACTGCTTGTTTTAAAGGCGGCGTTCCACTTGCTGTTCAGTTTGCTGTCAAAGTTCGTGCTGTTCAAACCCAAAAAAATGTCTTGGAGCGACGGTTATAAATACTGCCTTCTTCAACGAGGTAATGGATATTACGAAGACAGTGAAGACTCTCAATCTAGCCAAGAAACGGATTCTTCCCAATCTAGCCAAGAAACGGATTCTTCCCAAGAAGTGACAGAGCGCTTAAACCCTTGGTCGCGCATATTAGATGAAGCGCAGGAACGCCACGAGGTTCAGTTCAATGCTTTGGTCGACGAGTACGAAAGGAACGGAGATTCGGAAAATGTAGCTCACCTTAAAGCGCAGAACGCTCTCCTTCCTCTCTACAGAAAAGAACTGAGAAAAGTATTTTTAGAGTATTTGCAGTGGATGCGAGCGATGAAGAAAGATTACACCTTCCAAAAAGTGATGGAAACCCAAAAAGATCTGAAAGATACAGATGGATTTGATTGGTTAGAATCGACAGAACTAGCCATTGATAAGCGGAAATTCTTGCTTAATCGATTGTTTGTGAAGCAACCCATTCCACAAGATGAAGACTAGTGTTGCAATTTCAACGATAGAGCTGTCCACATGGGTTTCTCCGTTCGAGTTTGGTAGGCCAAAGCTAGGGTTTTTAACAAGTGGAGTTCAGTGCGCATGAGCTAATCGCAGTCGGAAAACTCGAGCAGTTAGCTAAGAATAGCTGAGAGAGGAGCCATTAGAGCATTCTACCTAAGCCAATCGAGGTTAAAAGATCCTGGTTTCGATAATCGGAAAACGGTTTCAAACTGAGAAAGCTAGAGAACCTTATTACGCTTTCAAAAATTTGTGGTTGTCAGCGTTTCCGAATCACGGACAGTTAAACAAGCGCTCAAAGCAGTTTAAAAAACATGGACGTCTAGTGAAAAAAAAAGCCATCTTCATGATAAACGTTTCGAATAAACTGAAAGTCTCGGAGATAGACTTTCGGAGCAAAGCGATTACAAGAACGATAGCGCTTTCGTTAAATTCGCGCTTATAATTTTAACACATAAGAGATTTTTTTCATAAACCAATCAGGATCAAAGGAGATCGGGCAAGACCGGGCAACCTTATTGTTTTATAGAGCGACGCCGATTAGTATGGAGGAAGGCACCTCATTAGTATGGAGGAAGACACTTTCTTGGAGGTATGCGAGGAAAGACAGTCTTACCTAAGGACAAGTTTGTTGGACATTCATTGAGTAACCCTGTCAAAAACGCGGTTTCAGAGCCGCTAAACTAAGTCTCTATGAAATTCATCGGTGAGTACAATTGTATTCCCCCGCAAATTAATGAGATTCCCCCGCAAAAAATCCCGGAACCCATGGTCCCTCCCATACTACTGTTGTGGATCTACTACAACAAGTCATGATGGTCCCACTTATCAGTGTTCGGTTTGCTTGCCTATATTTGTGATTTAAACCTAGGAAGTCATTGAAAAATTCCAAGCAAACATTATTAGTCTTCCACACTGGAAGAAGACTGTACCATTTGCCCATGGAAATTTCCGGAAATTCGCCCCAGAATTCTTGGTCGAATGGCAAGCGCCCAAGGAGACTAAAATAAGATGCTGTTCCAAAATTATTCCACTGCAAAGTGCCTTTAAAACCACATTTAAACAAACCATCGAAAATTCTTTGTTTGCAGTGATACAAGGAATCCCTTCATGTCACCACCAAAAAGTAAAAATAACTGCTTACGACTTTATTAAATCGTGTTTTAATATCTAAAGTAATTTACAAAGAAAATTGTTTTTCCATTTAAAGCAACCAATGCAGTATAAGCTTAAAATTCTACCTTCCATTTTGTTTTCTGCCTTTTCTCACTGTTCTCAACAACAAACATTTCCTCTTTGCATTGGAATGATTTCACATCTCTCACAAGTACACCAAAAATGTGCCTTGTAACGGATTGTTTACTTGTTCGCTTTCTCTTTTGCTATCCTCAGGATTAGGAACACATTCTGGCTCAAAAAAGCAAGGTTGAAGATCAGCAATGACCTTGAGTACAAATATGCTTCCCAGGACAAAGTCTCTTGAATGGAATGATGTCACACTAACTGGCCTAGCCTGGCTTAGCTGCTGAGCATTTGTTTCAAAATGGCAGGCTTCTTTGGAGACTAATTTCTTGGGATAGAATGGACTTTAAAAACTGAAACTTTGGCGAGTAACTTAACTCAATATAAACTTTTCATTGTTGATAACAAGAAAATTATGCTTTTTGGAATGACCTTCTCCTTTAAGCAACAATATTTATAATACTGGTAATTATTGTGGCACAGTGTCAACATAACAAGCAATCTCATTGGATTAAACAGCACTCTTTAACATGAGAGTATAAAGCAGTGTACATGCAGCTTTAACAGGACTAACACAAAAATAGCAAGACCTTTCATTGAAGGAACTTGGCCCTCGTTAAATAAATAAATAATAACTACTTCATAACCAAGAGTGAGGGCATTACGGGAAAATCTCAAACTGTGGCCTTGTCGTATTGACCAAGCGATCGCTCGGTCAATACGGTAGGCAGTGGTTCAAGATTTTCCTATAACAACCAAACGGTCAAGGCAATTTTATTAGTTCTTTATTTTATGGCACCAACAAATTAATTACTTTTTGCATTGTTTTTTAAAACCCGAAATCGGCCCGGAGTATTCCAGGAGAATAATGCCCTACAATTCAGTGATAGTTAGCCAATCAGAGCACATGTTATATTACCTACAAACACGAGCCATATACATGTGATACATAATACTTTACTTATATGGAGCTATTTTTATCACTACCCAAGAGCACTTTACAATGATTTTAAAATATCTCACCAGTAAAAATAAAGAGTTCTTTTAAATCAAAACAAATTCGCTAATGCAAGCACATGATCAGTAGCACAGTGCATATGAAAAATAGTGTAGCATGCAAGAAAAATACAAAATATTAAATTTTATAAATGAATCAAAAACCTCTTGAAACTTTATTTATAGAAAATACTACAGTTCTTTCACTTATTGCTTTATTTTGGTGTACTTTGGTCAATTTCCAGCAATTTCTCTATTACCCATGATGCATCGAGGTCCCGTCCATTTCCATATGCCTGATCTCTTGCAATGTGTTTTTGTTAAAATCATCTTTTAGTAACTCATCTAAGTACACAGGTAGATTCATTCTGGATGGGTAATAACCTCATACAAGTGAATTTTTAACATTTAAATTAAATGAAGCCTCACGGTCACACTCGTATTGACCTTTCACAACGTCATGTTTTACTAAACTTAGCTCACGTGTACCATGCTTATTACATAACAAAAATCTTCCAGAAGCTTCTAGGGTGATTACAAAGCTGTTGCTTTTCCTTTGATTGCACATAGCTGAGTGAAATGGCGGTTGGAGTGGTCTAAACTTTTCTTAGTGACGCAGACTGTTTTCACTTGCAAATACTCAAAGTAACCTGAAACCAGCTTAACGAAAGGTTTCAAAACATTTGCGATTGAGAAAAACAATTCTTGCTCCCTCAATTTGTTTTAAAATTATTTTCTCCTGAAAATGAGCATTTACCCTTGTTACGAGATAAGAATGACACTGCAGGAAATTGACAACTTTGGTTCAATGGTGGCAGTAACGTGGATGGCTTACATTTGGCATTGCATCCTTTATTTATGGGAAGACAAGGTATGTTTTATAGTGTTTGGGAATCAAACATTTGCTTCATTCTCAGGACTGGCTCTTAGGAGAGAATTTTTCTAACTGCAAACATAGGACGACAGAAGCCGAAAAATTGATTTTTCTCTTCTTTCGTCCACAAGTAGCCCTTAGGTAGATATGAAATGTGGTGTAGTTTTTTTGAGCTCAAAGCGCTTTAAATTCCAGAAAATCGAGGAAAGCTATTTTCGCCTAGACGTTCGCAAAAATTTCCGATCACAAAGGCTTAAAATTAGTAATTTAAATCTCACTTGTGTTCATGTGTAAAAAAGAAGTAAAACTTATTGCCCCCGCGGGGTTTTTGGCCCCAGAGGGCCAAAAACCCGAGGAGGCACCTTAGGACTCCCCGCGTAATAGAGAGAGAAGAAGAGAGAATGTAGGTATTTCCGGTATATAGCCGCAAAAAATCTCGATTTGATCGCTTGCACGCCCGCAAGGTATCGACGTTTTTCCCGCAAACGCTCATGGGAGGCCAGCAAAGGGACACGGGCGCGAGGACTTGCGGGATCGGCATCTTTGCCACGAGCTTTGTCCTTGGTTTAGATCTCGAGTTCAAGCGTCCCTGAAAAGCGTTTGTATTTGCCGGCCTCCATTACTATTTCAGCGCGATCAAATGAGTTCGCTTCGAAATGGCCGAGATTATGATCTAAAACAAATTGAAAACGCTTTCAGAGATCCTGAAGATGGATTTTGGGGGAAAAACAGCTCAGAGAGTCCTGAAGTATACTAGATCGAAATTCGAGGCCAGTGTGGTTCATTTGCGACTAAATAGCTAAATCAGTACAATACCTTCCGATCGTCAGAATTACCCAAGGATAACAATAAGGTGACAGGCCTGCGCGACTCCCATTCACGTGTAGTAGCCGCTTAGGAAGTTTTGCCCCTTTTGTATGGTACGATCGGAGGATCTTTGAATATTTCGCTAAGCACTAATCCTGTGTTTTCAGGGAGACATTTCGTCAGAGTAAAGCCGTTAGAGGTCATATTTCTGTGTGGCTTCCGCTGTTATCCGCTTGTAATTTGCAGAGTTTGACACCTCTGTTTTTTTGCCAGTTTTTTTCTCTTGATATTGCAAGATATGTTTTAGGTTCTCTCAAATGTTAGCTCTGGAGGAATAAAGTTTGAAATATTCCTTTGGCATCTCGTTTATTTGGATGGCTTATTTTCACAGAGTAATCTTACGGCAGGGATCCAAATGTAAATGTTTTGCGGCGTTTTCATTGAGGACAAAAAGCTTGACTCTAATTTGCATATATGGCGACTGTAACGTGATACTTATGTTTACATTTCATTTCTGTTGTGCTTTCGAGATACGTTTGCTCGTACACTCTTTTCTTTTCTAAGGATGTTATTTTTCCGGCCCAGACTAAATATTCTTATTTTTCTGCCAATTTTAGGCTGAAAATATTCTTGTGTTATTCTTACATTATAGCTTATGGCATTTTCGTTTTATTTAGAATTTATTAGGCTATCAGGTACAAGTGTTTGGTTTCTGGATCTGGATAGCGTTGAGCACATTGTGCATGTGCTCTGGACACCACTTTTCGTAGCGAGGCCAAGATGTCACGTCAAAATATATTCTTATATAAAAAAGAGTTCATATCAAGACAATTGTTTTTTTTTAGTATCTGACTAGAACAATAACGTTCAATATTATTCTTTCAATGAGCAGAAATATAAGAAAGCGGGAGCAGCTTTAGTGATAACTATTACTAGTGGATACTTTTTCTTGAAAGGCAAAGTATTCAGCTATCCAAAACAGGTTACAACTTGACTTTAGCACCATTTGAGAATAAACACACAATTTTTAAAGGGGAAGACCTTTTTCCCAATGAGATAGTCGGGCTTAAAGACTCTTTTGCTAATTGTATCAGGTGTTCTTTCTTCTCCTTCCCACTGCTGTGAAAAAGAAAGAACACTTGATTGCAGGTTAGAAATTGCATGTTATTTAGGTTTCTACTGACCTCACACACAACGTGAGAGGACAGCTTAAAATTCTAGTTCTGAACTAACATGGCCTTCATCCTTCGTTAAAAACAAAATATATAAAGAAACAGGTCAAGGATAATCCCCAATAATACAAAGTTTGGTCAAAGATGACTGCAGAAAACTGATTGCCTGACACTTGGTAGGTTATAAAAAGACATGTTATATGTATTTGAGAAAAGAACAGTCGATATTCTCAGTCTTCAATTTGTACCTGATCAGCAGTCTACATGAGTATGGGGCTCCCTTTGGAGGCCCTTTACGTTGCCAGAGCTCCACTATAAATTGAAGGCTTCGGTGGAAAAAGGGCGTTAGGTTTTTTACTCAAAAGTGAACTTTGTCAGAAACGCTCCAAATTTCGCATGCAGTTTTGTTTACGTGTGTCAAACAATGTTCTGCATGTTTTTTTTTGTTGTTGTCACGTCAGCATGTGACCACAAAGACGGCAATTTCACTTAAAATCCAACAAATTATTGATCTTTTGCAACGTGTAACCTTAAAAGATGTTGATTTCAGGTTAAAACCGTTAAAATTTTGATTTCACATTAACGTGCGACCGCAAAGACATTAATTTCACGCAATGCGCAAGCTAGACACTGTCGAAATCAGGTCATTTACAGACAGTTAAAACTGATTTTGATTTCTCATTAGCACGCCAGCGCAAAGACTTAAACCCTTAGGGTTAAGAGTTCCCAGTTTTATTAGAGTTAGGGTTACCGCTGGAAACTAGGGTTTAGGCGTTGAAGGTTAGGGTTATGGAACAAGGTTAGGCTAAGAGTTAACGTTTAGGGTTACCGCTTGAAACTAGGGTTACGGAACAAGGTCAGGCTTAGAGTTAACGTTTAGGGTTAACGCTTGAAACTAGGATTAGCGTTGAAGGGTGAGGGTTATTGCCTAGGGTTTAATAAGCGCTAGCGCTTCATTGTTAGGGTTAGCGCTTCGGATTAGGTTAGAGTTAAGGGCGGGACACGTTAGGGCTAGCGCAGTGTTAGGCCAAGGAAAACAATGAAGATGTAACCTTAAAAAATGTTGAATTCAGGTTTTTAAAACCGTTAAAATTGTGTTTTCACGTTATCACGCGACCGC
>JAHPZR010002769.1:22500-37500 GCA_019787425.1 Platygyra sinensis
AAAACAGTTTAACTTCACAGTACTAAATAGACCTTTTCACTGATGTGATGGCCATCTAGAAGAAATCAATTTGAAAGTTTATTATGGGATACTGAGGGGGCTAAAAAATCAAAGCATACCTATGTGCTTAGTCTGTCTTCTCACAAAATAAGGGTTCATTTCAAGACTGGTGATAACAGTACCAAGATCTCTTAAATACTTTCCCATTTTCTAAACATCCTAACACATTCAGGTCCTCTTTTCTAAACTCTCATGTTTTCATCTGGCTGATCACCTATAACACTTGACCAGAGTACAAATTTACAGCATACACAGTGCTGTATAATGAAGTAACTTATCTCATTATACAAACCTTTTGCAAGTTTGCTCACTGGGAATCCCATGACATGATCCAAATTAATAAATTCAAAATGGCTCCCACATCAGTAGCAACAGCTGTTTATTTAGCTGTTGTTCAGTTATACTGTAGTCTTTCCTGTAAAACCATGAATTTTTGAAATGCTTATTGTTTCACAACCAATCAGATACAAAATGAAACCACGAAAGATAACTGCCAAACCGCAGCTACAAAGATAAGTCGCGACATGACCCAGACAATGAGCTGGCTGTGTCTTCCTTGACAGATCTTCAATTTTACTGTTTTCAAATGCGGAATTTGTTCTTTTTCTATTTCAGCTGATGTATCAGCAAAGAATAGATACGTGTATGAACAATATATTTACAGAAAAGTGATTTTGATTTGAACAGACAGGATCAGACACAGCTAGACATAGCACCTGAGAGCAACAAAACTGAGCCAATCACAAGCGATGCTGAACAGTGTTTGTTTCATGTGCAGTTCAAAAGCTCATGCTAGTGGGCTGTGATTGCCGGTTTTCAATCCATATTTTTTTGGAGCTGAGAAACCTTCACCTGACAAATGAAGCAAACTTGTACCAATAGGCCATGTTCGATATATCAATATTCTAACATGACTCTGAGCCTTTCAGGTCAAACTTCTATATTTGGTGTTGTTTTCTTTGTATCGAAGTCTCTTTTGGGAATTGAGGGACAAAAGAGACTTGAAAATTTTGCAATTTTGACCCAACAGCTGTGGAGTCATGCTTGAATATTGATATATCAAATGTGGCCTATTGTAAATTTTGACAACTGACACTTGCTTTTATGCAGGATTAGGCAGATAGCATTGTGAAAACATTTTCACAAGATCTGAAATATGTTAGCAACAATGTTTACAACTGTAGTAATTTTTGACGAATATCTGAAGTTTGGGAAGACACACAAGCCTCAAACTTGGAGAAGTGTCTTATTTATCTTCCATAATATCACAATTTCTTAACGTTTTCCACTGGATGGGTTTCAATTTATTTTTTATTGTGTGACAGTCATCTCTTTTGCCAGGTTTTCGCAAATAGGGCTTCAAGGACAGTGTAAACACAAGCGTGTCAGTGTCAATCGCGAACTTAATTTAGTGTTTTAATGTCACCATTCCACTATTTAAACTAAGTAGAGTGTAACGCAACTAGGGAAGGTAACGACAACAAATAAGCAAATAACAATATGGCATAATTGAGGGGGACAGCCCTGTAGCAGGTTTGACGCAACTTCACAACAGGAACACAAACTAAAAGCCTCCCTTATTCCCTCACTAAGGTGGGAACAGAACAAGAGTATTGGCAGAGCCTTTCTTATCTCCCCAGCACAGCAGAGGCTGGATCAGACAAGACAAACACAAGGATATAAGATGGCAAGACACAAGACTTAACCACCACAGATGCAAGCAAGGCATGCTTCCCCACAAGCAAGGCCAAACTAAAGAAAATTGCCCGAGACACTAGCCATTTTCGGAGCGGCAGAAAGTAACACCGATTCTGGCGTGCATGTATAAAGCTGGTAACAATCTGACGACCAGCGACCTAACACCTTAATTAACCAGTCTGGTAGGCCCGCAGCGGTGGCAGCAGATGCCACTCCTATGCGAAAGCTGTGACCCTTAAGGCTCCCATGCGGGAGGCCCATGCTTCTGGCAGAGTCCTGAAGTAAATGCGTGACAGAGGACCGGGTAAGGTAACGACCCAACTGGAAACAGAACATGGTTTGGCGAGGAGAAAATATTGCTGCATTGCTGAGACAGGTCACAACAAAGAAGAGCAACAGGCAACAACAAGGGATTGCCCTGCCCTGAAACTATCCGTTTTAGAAGACTTAAGAGTAACGAGCAAGCGCGCGCTGTGGGCAGGCCAGGCTAGGACAAAATGTAACGCATTCCTTGATAAGATTAAACTTAGAACTAAAACTGTACACCCCCGGATAGGTAAACTCGCTACACCTAAGGAACGCGAAAAAGGCAAGGGCAAAGGCAGCCCATAGCATTGAAAAATCCCTTGGCCCCAGCCAACTACGTAAGATGGGGCATTTGGCTGAGAGTAAAGCTGGAGTGACAGGTTGTCTGCGGAAACGAGGAGACCCTTGATAGCGGAGAATTCCCCTTAATATCTTTTTTAGGAGGGAGCTTTCCCCTTAAGGGGTCTTTGTAGCCAGAAATAATGTAGAGATTGCGAACGGCAGCTAAATAAGTCTTAATCGTACCATGGCAAACTGTACGGGCCAAATAGGAAGCAAAATAGATAAGAGTTCCTTCAGATGCTGGGAGAATGTCACCTGTAGGAGTGGCTAGTCTGTTCATGAGACAAAACTGAATAAAATGTTTCTCCCCAGAGGTATAAGTGCGGTTGGTGTTCCACGACAAGGCTCAGTTGGCATACTAAAGACTTCATCTTTCAGAGCGTCATGAATGAAGGCAGGATGGTGCAGGGGGTCTGGTTGGCAACAGGAGCAAGTTCCCTGAATCGTTGAACCTGAAAACGGGACAGCGCGTCAGCTATTTCGTTATGCACCCCGGGAACGTGATGAGCCCTAACCAAAAAATTATGCTTCATGGAAATAAGTACCAAGAAACGCACCAAGTCCATGACCCTAGGGGCTTTGGAATAACCAGAGTTAATGATAGCAACAACACTCTGGTTATCAGACCAGAATTGAAGACGTTTGCCGGAAAAGTGGGGGTACCACAGTGCACAGGCAAGGACAATAGGGAAGAGTTCTTGCCATTCAATACTTATCCCTTTGGTCTTGTTAATGAGTAAAATGATAGGGCCACCTACACTGGAACCATTTACCATTGAAAAAACCTCCAAACCCAATTGTACTAGCTGCATCAGTATAGAGCTGCAGGTCGGGGGAAGAGGTGACCCTGGAATCAAGGAAGAAAGACCACCCACTCCATTGAGCGAGAAATACCTTCCACATTTGAATATCCCTGGAAAATTCCTCGTTCAAACAGATATGATGAAAATGATTTTTTACCCCTCAGGTGAGGTTTATAATGCGCTGAAGGAAAGTTCTACCCGGGACTACTACTCGGCAGCCGAATTGCAGAGTTCCAATAACGGATTGGAGATCTAAAAGGCGGGCAGAACGGCGGTCGGTAAAAGGTAAAGTCTGCATACGAGCCAAGTGGCCCATCAGGCCGGAGCTTATCCCGGTTTCCTTAGCATGAAGCGACTGAGAGTATTTCTACTCCCCCCTGGATGGGATGCTAGTCCATCGCAAGGTTACCCCCCAGCATTAAATTCGCTGGTACCCATTTATACACCTGGGTGGAGAGGGGCACTGTGAGAGTAAAGTGTCTTGCCCAAGAACACAACACAATGTCCCCGGCCAGGGCTCGAACCCGGACCACTCGATCCGGAGACGAGCGCACTAACCATGAGACCACCGCGCCTCCCAACGGCGGTCGGTAAAAGAGTCCAATAATTGCCGTATCCTGGCAAGCTTATCTTCAGGCAATTGCACTTCCATGCGGTTACTGTCCAGTACAATGCCCATAAACTCTAGAACTTGTGAGGGCCTAAGGGACACGAAAACCTTAAGAAGGGTAGTAAAGCTCCCTAGGCAATCAAATTTATTTTTCTCTGCTAAAAAGAAATCATCCAAAATGTGAATAACATGGTGGAGGCCATAGTTGTGTTTAAGGATCCATTCCAAGGCATCAGAAATTTGGTTAAAAAGGAAAGGAGCACTGCGAAGCCCAAATGGAAGGTAAAGGTCTATATAGTACTGAGATTGTCAGTATATACCCTAAAGATTCCAGTCTTCGGGGTGGATTGGCATCAGGCGAAAGGCAGATTTCAAGTCCATTTTGGCCATAAAACTACCAGGACCCAGGGACCACAGAATCGCAATCGCGTCATCGACACGTATGTACTGCAATGAATAAGGATCCTTTGGTATGTGGTCGTTTATACTATCCCCTTCAGGGTAAGAGAGATGATAACTAGTACGCCATTCTACGGAGTGCTTTTTAGCGACTACACCTATAGGGTGACACTGCAGGTCAGGTCGGGGCAGGGAGGAAAAGGGGCCTGCGATTCTTCCCAACTGCACTTCCTTATGTATGTTCCCAGAAATGATTTCAGGATGTTGAGAGGCGGATATCAAATTACGTATCACCTAGGGTTTGCGGGGGCCTAGGCCTATACCAGAGGGCACTAATTAAATTGTTAACAAAAGAGCTATTAGGGTGATTAACTAATTCAAGCACTAATCTTCATTAAGCAGGGTGGATACTGTGGGGTTGCAAGTCCAGCCGGTGTTGCTCCACCTTATTTCTTGCTGCGATTGCTGAGATGGGTGGTCTGTTGTTACTTGTGGACTGTTTGGGACTGGAGCAGTTGAACTGGGCGTGGTTGGCTGAGCCGCAGCGATGGCAGTGGTGCGGGAAATAGCAGGAATGGCATTGACAACCGGAAGGTTTGTTGAAGTCAAAGCAGACAAGGGCTTGGTGGCGAGGCTTTCTACTTGGGTCCTAGTTGGGGCAATCTTCTGCCTGATGGTACGGGCTAGAGCACACAGAACAATGTGGCTTAGCTAGGCCAGAGAAGGTGACTGTCCACAGTTCAAGATCAATTTTGTCCCAGGGCTTTGAAAGGTTGAAGGCAGCACAGCATCTAAACTGTTCGTTGTATGTAAGCCAGGCTAGGCCCTTAAACTTAGTTACTGCTTTGCCGATCGTTTGCAGAAATTTGAGCAACTCTAAGGCACGGGTGGGATGGACAGCGACGATCACCAGCACGTAGGCAGTAAAAGCATCTAGCCATTTTTGGAAAGTGTCAATCACTAGCTTTTTCCTCCTAACCAGAATTAGCGGGGACCCCTGGGAGCCCGGGGACGAGTCCTCGTAGCGTAACTGCATCAAGTCGGGCAGTAATAAACAAAAGGCAATGTACTCACCGCAGATTATTTTGTCTTACAGGCTTTTTTCCAAAGGGCAATGCAGGCCCAAAGGAGTCGCTGTGTTCAGCATACGAGGACCAGGAGTACGAAGATCGTCCAGGAAACTTGCTTGGGCCTTGTGGTTGTTAAAGACCTGTAAGGCTTTGTTAACTGAGGTCAACACAGTCTCTTGGATGGTCGACATTTGAGCGGGCGAAAACACTACATCCTTGGGGACTAATGGCTTGAAGTCCTTGAACAGTTCTTCCACTGCCGAGTCCATATCCGACTGCTCATCTTCCTTGGAACTGCGAGTCTCCACAACAGCTGCCTTTTCTGTAGGGACATTGGGCTGCGGACGCAGTCATACGCGTACATTTGAAGCCCAAGGTTTTTCTTTGTGCACCCCTCCATTCTGACCAGGACCTCTGGAGCAACTTGGGATGGCTACCGGTGCTGAATTTGTAGCCAGCCTCAGCTTTTCAACCAGACGGGCACGGCTGATGGAAGATTAAGGTTCTGCAGGCGAAGGCAAAGAACTTCACCGGAGAGGTTCTTGAAATCCGCTGTTCGCAGGGCCTTTGAAGACTTGGAACATGGGCGCGCCATAAATTTTAAAGCAAAATTGTTACAAATTGTGTACTCTTGTGCAAGCTGCCAGGATTATGCCCTGTGACAGTGTATTGAGATTTATATAGCAAGACAGTGTCTCACAGTTTGACCAATAGGTACAGCTGTACTATAAGCTAAATAGACGCAACATGACAAGCTTGTCAACCATGAATGGGGCTAACAAATATATGGGCCAAACTAGGAGAAGCTAAGATATTTCACTAGATTACACGGCAAGATAGAAGCTAAAATACAGACATAAATAGCGTTTGTGCTGACTGCTAGAATAAGGGAACATTCCGTTAAACAACAAAGCATTAGTGTACGTTTTCCCATTCACGGTCACCTTAATGAGATGTACTTTTCCGATCGTGTCAGATTGAAAACAGCCTAATCCATCTGTACAAACCGTACGGATCGACAACCTGTAAAACCCCCTTCGCTCCAGTAAAAAGTGAGAAATATTCTAAGTCCACATAATAAGATGCAATTTTCAGATCATATACGGACTGAAAACGGCTTATTCAAACTGTACGGACCGTACGGGTTGACAACCCGCAAAACCCCTTTCACTCCAATAAGACGTCAAATATATTCTAAATCCCCTTAATGAACGTGTACAGATTGAAAGCAGCCTCTTCCATCTGTACGGACTGTATGGATTGACAACTCGTGAAACCCCATTCACACCAGTAACAATTGAGATTATTTTAAGTCCCATAAAATAAGGTGCGATTTTCCGATGGTATACCGATTGAAAGCGCCTATCCCATCTGTACGGACCGTAAGGATCGACAATCTGTGAAACCCCCTTCATTCCGGTAAGATGTGCAATATATTCCAAGTCACCTTAATGAGATCCAATTTTCCAATCGTGTACGGATTGAAAGCCGCTTATTCCCTCTGTACGGACCGTACGGATCGACAACCTGTGAAATCCCCCTTCATACTGGTAAACCGAAAAATATACTTGAAGTCCCCTTAATGAGATGCAATTTTCCGATCGTGTACGGATTGAAAGCGGCCAATTCCATCTGTACAGACCGTACGGATCGACCACAGGTAGCCCAAGCTCTCTGGTTACCGTCAACACGACATTGCGTAATGGCGTTATTATAAGAGTTTGTATGGGAAATACATCGATCCTACGGAATAGTTCAAAATAAGGGAAAAAAATAATAGAATCGTCTTACCTTTTCTTGTTGTGTGTATAACTTCTGTTTCCATGGCGTTTGGAGGCGTTTTAGAGCGATTCTAGCCAGATTTAGCTTCTCTGTAGTCCTCTCTATACAGCTGTTTCGGGGAAGGTTGTCCAAAAGAAGCATAAAAGCGTACGCGACAATGCCGAAAAGCATTATGTTAAACTGTCAGTTTGAGTCAACGAAAACGTGAGAGCAATGCCGATCGAAAACGTCAGCTAACAATACATGCTCACGCTTTGTTACTGACATTAAGATATAAGTGAGTTTCAAAATTCAGTCAAATGATCCAGACCATGAATTAGTAACAAACGGCTAGGATTCACAGAGAAAGCATGATTCTGACGACTTTAACCTTACTTATTTATGTCATGCTTTGCAGAGAAAGTTGGAGAAATGTACCAAAAATCGTGGTGCACGTGCAGGGCCATCGCTAATGAACCCTTTGTTTTTGGACGTGTTTTGGCAGCGTGATAGCGAGAGAGAGCTTCAACATAGACAAGCTTGTGCGTACTACCACTTAATCTACGCTATATCCTAAGAACTCTTTCATCCAAATAGCTCGCTACCATAGGTCTTCACTGGACAGTCGTTGCATCTTCGATTCTGAGCGTTCACTACAGGTTGAATTTATTTTTTTGAATATCTTCCATACTACCTTTCGGCATTGTCGTGAACGCTCTTACCTTTCTTTTGGACAACCTTTCCCGAAACAGCTGTATATAATTCCTCAAGGAAGGACACTCGAGTGACAGAGCCCAGCAGATCGCCGAAGGAATCCAGCCATAAATTTGCCCCAAAGGATCCAATTGCCTCAAGATTCCGCCCAGATTAAGGCTAGATGCTCTTACCTTTGCTTCTCTTTATGGGATGAAAACGTCCGCCAAGGAGCAATTTTAGCCTGCAGATCTCTCAAGGCTTTTCCATCGATAGCCGTCGAAAGATGCGTTGACTCTATGTTCCGTGCACCAACCGTTTGAAATTAGCATAACGACGCGACCTTTGGGTTCAAATTACCTGCTAACCCGGTGTGAGGAAGGGATACTGTCCACCGCAACTGTTATACCTATCTTACCTTCTCCCACCGACAACCCATGAAATCCCCCATCACAACGGTAAAACGAAAATTATACCCTAAGTCCCCTTAATGAGATACAATTTTCCGATCGTCTACGGATTGAAAGCGGCCCATTCCATCCATACGGACAGTGCGGATCTCCACCCCGTGAAAACCCCTTCACACCGCCACAAAGTGAGATGCAATTTTCAGATCATATAGGGCTAGCACGATCAGACGAACAGTACAGATCGACACGGGAAATTTTCAAACTGAATCAGATTGTGTGTATTGGACAATCCTCACAAAGGAAGTCGTTAATTGTCATGTCATCCCCACAACCTTGTGTACTTATGGAGAATGCTTACATTACCGCTCAGAAATAAGCGAACTTCGCATACACAGTCTATACACGCATATGCGTATGACTATACGCGTATACGCGTATAGGTATTTCTTTGTTATTCACCTCTAACTGTACTTTTGTGAAGTATTGTAGGACAAAACAATAACTAGCTTTGTTAGGAAAACTCAAAAAGCGAGAGCCATTTGATTACAGCCAAATTTGCATATTGTAAAAACATCTTCAATGAAACTATCGTATTTCCAATCTAGTTCGCTTTGAAGATTTACCAATTAGCCACCAGTCGAGTAATTATCAGTGCCTACTTGCAACGACTGCTTGGTTTTCTCCCTGTTTAGGAAAAGAATATCATCCACTAAGCATACATTTCACTTTACCGCAAAGTTCACGGGAGACCCTCCGATAAAGTCTAGCAATGCCTTGTAAATAGTGTCACAGCGGAAAAGCCGCGTCACGATCTTTTTATTGCTATAAGAGCGAGTAATATATCCAAGCGAAATGTTGTGTTCGAACAATAAGCTTTCTCTCACCCCAAGGAGTGTTGGTTCAGAAAGAAATGGTTCGTTCGTGGAACACGTTCGCAACACATTTCGCCGGCTACTATTCCTGCTAAATAAAGCGCGAGTTTGTAAACACGTCACTTGCTTTCAGTTTAAAAAGCGTCATTTTCACATCTAAGTTCGTAGCTTCAACACGAGTATCACTAAGTATTGTGAAGCAAATTGACTAAAGTTTTCATTCACGGTAAACATAAAGATTCTCAATAACTTCGTGCCGCTGTTGACATGTTCTGCCGAGCTGCTTTTGCAGGTTTTGCGTCACCGGAGAGGAAGTGAAATAAAATATCTCGGTTGTATTTGGCGTAAATCAGTGATTTTAAACAGTGGAACGATCTATATCCGTAGAAACGATGTATTATTGGAGTTTCTATCATGCACCATGAACATTTATTAACTATTTAATTTTGCACGATAAAGTTTTTGCTTTCGGTACATGTCGGTGAATCGCTTGCCGAGTGATTACTGTCTTTTAAAGCGTCACATTAGTACATATAGTGAAAATATATCTCTGGGTCTGTTCGGCGTAAATTGGTGATTAAAACAGTGAAATGGTCTCTATCTATAGAAATGATGTTTCATTGAAGTTTTTATGATGCGCCGCGAACACGTATTAACTTTTTTGCAATATAAAGTTTTCATCTTTCAGCACGTGCTAATTATCTATCGATTTTAAGCGTCACGGCAACGAGTGAAAATAATGATATTTTCAGTTCTATTCGGCATAAATCAGCGATTTAAACGGTGAAATGATCTCTATCCACAGAAACGATGTTTCATTGAAGTTTTTATGATGCACCATGAACAGGTATTAACTTTTTTGAAATAGAAACTTTTCAAGACGTTTATCTTTTGGTATGCACCGGAGGGTCACTTGCTTATTGTCGACTGAAGCGTCACACAGCAAGAAGTGTAGTGAAAATTTTGATGGCGTTTCTGGTTCTATTTAGCATAAATCGGTGATTTCGACAATGAAATGATCTCCATCTGCAAAACAATGTTTTATCGAAGTATTTATGATGCACCATGAAACTTTACTGCCGTGAATCTTGTCGACAGGCGACGGCTAAATGTTTTTGTCTCTGCCTTTTTTCGAAGCGTCACGACAAGATGTGAAATGGTTCTGTTTGGAGCAAGATGAAGTCAATGATTAAAATGAACGGTAAAATTTTCTGATGGAAACCCGACTACAAGTTTTTCCGGATATGTCGTGCAACGAGAGTTTATTGCAATAAAATGATTGTAACGCTACAGAACGCATTCTATATAAAAACTTTTGTGAAACTGTGGCTAGCTAGTGCTACCGTATTTGGCACGTAGCGATTTAGTCAGCCCATATAATCCCAGTATTACAAGGTCATTGAAACAACATTCAACTACAGTATTACAAAGAAAGCAACAATAAGCTAGCTCATAAATACTAATGAGCATACGTGTATACTTTGTATACGCATAAAGGCATATGCATATACACGTATGACCATACGCGTATACGTGCATGGGCATACGCATATATGCGTATGGGCATTCGCGTATTTCGCATATATCTTGGTTCGCTTATTTCTGAGAGGTACTGTATATCCATGTCACTATTTTTCTATAACACAATCTTTATATCAATGTATGTCATTCACCTTTTTTATGCAACTTTATAGATATTAGCCTTATTGCTGCCACCAAGTGAAGCTTGCCGACTGTGCACTCTCTGTTCTCAACTGCTCGTTAATAGCATATTGCTCACATGCCCATTTGTTTGCAATATGGTATCAAAAACCAATAAATATAATACTACACATCAGCGCTCCAAGCTCACTTTTTCAAAGTCACCTTCTGGCGACCTTTAATTGTAAAATGGTTGCCATAAAAAATTCAGTCGCCAAAAAAAACAGAAACATGAAGGGGAGGACACTTCATGACATATTACACGTCGCCAAAAAAATGTGAACGGGAGGACACTTCATGACATATTTTACACGAAGGGTTAATGCGCCGAACACACGTTTTCAATACCTTACTTTGCTACAGTAAGTTTTTACGCATTCATGTCGAGTTTCTGAACGGTGAGGGGGGAAAAGAGAAAGACAGGTTATGCCGCCGCTTGTACTATTGATTAAATTCGTCCTCTTATTGATAAAGTAATTTTCTCTGTTAATCTGCTGGTCGCCAATTGGCGACTTTCGCCAGAATTTTGGTCGTCAAAAATTTTTTCCACTCGCCATGGCGACCAAAATGGTCGCAGCTTGGAGCGCTGTACATACACAGAGTTACTCAGCTGTGTGTATGTCTCGCAGTCAGTTCATTTGTCTGTCTCTCTTCTCTTATCATAACTTGTACCTCCATGAACAGCAGGATGGAGGGTCTTCACCCTTCCTCCTAACATCTCAGGAGCACCTGTCACATCTGACACATCCCTTGCAAGGAAAAAAATAATTATATTTTTGAAAGTAGGAATTAAAAACATTAATTAAAAATACATAGATTTAGGCCAGCCTAAAAGCATTGCTCTTTGGCCGGGTTGTTCAGTGCCCGATTAAGCTAACCCAGGGAAAGGTAGCATTTTTATTTGAGTTTTGCAACTTTGTGGTAAGGTTTTCTGTTTATTGTTTGGCTTCCTGTTTTGAGTTTTATAATCACCATGGGAAAACAGGGAAAAAGGTGAACGCAATTGACACACCGTCTTCTGAGCAGTGTGTCAGAAGGCACGCATCATTAAAATTTTTCCTTTGTTATTATCACATGGTAAAAACAAAAGTTGCGTGTCTCATCGAACAGTGAAGTGTGTCAAGCTCCATACCGGGTGAAATGGCACGCTGGTGAGTCAAACAGCACGCAATTTTCAACTGTGCAAAATGACATGCTAACCGTGTCGAAGAGCTAACGTTCAACTCACCTTTCTTTCGTCTCAGCAATCAGTAACAAGTTCAGCTTGGCCGGCACCCGAGTTATGTAGCGGTGACCGTAAAAACAAACTTTGGAAACAAACAAACATCCGCTCGCAGATTTTCAGCGATTCCAGTGCTTTTCAGTGAGTATTGTACTCAAAAATTAACGTCGATACAAAATCTTTATTCATGCACATGTGATCAAATGTTCTGTGTTTGCGAAATCAGCTTTCTCTTTCAGCAGTGCTCTCGAAGTATTGAAGATAAATGTTAGTATTTTTAAATGTTAGTATTTGAACGGATTGCGCTAGTCGTTCAAAAAATTCGTTAGCCGTTCGAACGGTTCGAGCTATCCAATCAAAAAAAATTGTCAACCATTCGAACGGCGCGAGCTACAGTACCACTCAGAACTAAACGAACATTGAATGTGCGTTCTAAACGCAAAGGGTTAAACGCGCTCACACGTTTTGCTGCGTTAGACTGCATTTGGACTTCGCATTATAGCGCGTGGAAGTAAACGCATTAGTATGTATGAGCTTGGTTATTGTTTGCTTCTTTTGTTGCTGTGTGAAAGGGAGTTAATGATCTTTCCTAAAGGTAACATTCGGTATGAATATGATTTGTCTTCAAGGAACAGACAAGTTCTAATTCTTTTGTACTGGCTGAATATAGCGACGGTTATATTCAGACCATTATGTTTTGTCTGTTTGCATTCATTCAACTTATGAATAACATGATTTACATTTCGATGGCCCCATGAAAAAAAAAACCAACAGACAACATCGTGAGAATAATATTTTTTTCAAGATCTTAAAAGATCATTATTGTGTCGGGTAAGGTCTTAAAATTAATGGACTATTTAAAGTGAGCGGCAGTCTGAAGTTTTCACACAATTTCCGCTGAAAGATTCTTTCAAACTTTTTGATGGCCTTTGATGTTTTTTTTTTAGAAATGTATAGCGATTCGAAAACTTCTGTTCTTTCACAAGATGATGAAATATTTGAGCTTGGGCATACTTTAAATACTGTGTCTAAATGCCTGGCAGCCAGAAATTTTCACAGAATTTCCAGCGAAAGATTCTTTCACACTTCTTGATGGTATTTGATGTTTCAATCTTTAGAAATGCAGAGCGATTCCAAAAATTATGTTGGTGTGCAAGTTGACGAAATAACCGAGCCTGTGCATACCATAAAATCGGCATGTGCTTGACACTTAAAAAATTTACATTTTCATCGCCTGAGTTGCTACAGAAAGCTTCTTTTAAACCAGTGAGAAGATATGTTTGTTTGGAATAGCCAAGCGATTCTAAAAATTATTATGGATTTGTAGTGGACGAATTCGGCAAGCTTGTGCATACCACAAAATCACATTGGTTTTTATCCGACTGCTGGTCACGGTCTCAAATAGACTAAATGCCCAGCAGTCAAAAACATTTACCGAATTGCGATTGAAATCCTCAATCAAACCTATTGAAAATATTTGGCGTTTCTTTAGAACCGTAAAATTGCGTTATCGACACAACCACTTGTGGACTGGCGGTCACAGTCTCAAATGGACTAAATGCCCAGCAGTCAAAGACTAAACAGTTTTTTACGGTAGACACAAGTTCAGTAAATTCGTCGAATGTAAAAAAAAAGTACTTTTTAGGATCGCTTAAAATTTCTAAAGAAACACGTAAGATTTCAGCGAGGGGCATGAGGTCTTCCTCTGATTCACTCACGCTGTAAGATCTGCTTCAACGAGTGGGCTTCATCTGCGGAACCCGGTTAGCAGGATAGGACCTTGCTATAAGTTAAGTATTCATTCATATTTTCAGTCTTTTTTATTTTTATCCGCGGGTTTTTTCCTATGCTTTGCCCACTTACTTTTCTGCTTTGTTTACTTCTCACAGTGCTGGTTGCCACGGCACACTGCATTATTCTCCCTATCGTTGTTATATCTTATTGTTTCTATGGTACAGTAAATACCATAATGTGTGCGATACAAAGTTTAGCACATATTTGTATTCTGTGCATTTGGAATCTGTACATGTGCAGGTAGTCATGTAGTCCCTTGGGTTTTTCGTGGTGGGTGTATTTAAGCAAGTGTTTGGTATGGGCTATTTCTCTTGGTGTGTTACCAGCGCTGTTCCATTTTGTTTCACTGTTCATGTTCCTTTCTTTTTCTTTGTTTCAACGTTGGGAATTTGGTCATTTAATTCGCAATTGTCCCAAGACCTCCGTAAACGCCACTTCGTCAGACCGTCCGCCCAACCGAGCATGACTAGCCGATCCTGAATGGTCAGCTTTGGATGTCGATGTGGATGTTGTCGAAACCGACGAGTACCCTTTGATTGATGATTATTTAGGAAGCGGGGTAGAGTTTGTTCAAGGTTCCTCCGGTATAAAAGGTCGCCTGAAACAGTGTATCAGTTATTGGGAATCCACCATTTGTGCCCCGCAGTTCGTTTTACGCCTGATTTCTGAAGGCTATAGATTACCATTTGTCAGATTTCCAGATAAGTGCCATTTAAGGAGCAAACACTCTGCGGTGCAGCATCCTCAGTTTGTTGAAGAAGCTATCTCTAAATTGTTGTTAAACGATTACATCAAGGAGCATTGTGAGCCTCCATATTGTGTTAATCCTTTATCTGTCGCGGAGGGAAAGAAGCTAAGGTTGGTTATCGATCTCAGGCGCGTTAACCCTTGCCTTTTTAAGCATTCGTTTAAGTGGGAGGATCTGCATTGCCTTTCTAAAGTGTTTGAGCAGAACTTTTGGTTTTTTACGTGGGATCTTCAGTCGGGTTACCATCATATAGATAGCTACAACAAGCATCAGAAATTTTGGGGGTTTGCCTAGCCATTTTGCGGTAAGCTTTGTTTTTTCTCCTTCAAAGTCGTCCCTTTTCGCTTGAGCTCCGCCTGTTTCTGCTTTACGAAATTTCCGCGTCCTTTAAGCATTGGCGCTCGATGTGCCACTGTTGCTTTGTTTTCTTAGACAACGGGATCTCAGGGCACCCCGAGAGGGTTTCTGTGTCTGCGGCCAATTTATTGCATCAGAAGGATTTGAGGCTGGG
>JAHPZR010002769.1:42500-47495 GCA_019787425.1 Platygyra sinensis
GAAGTCGTGCTTTGTGCACCATAACAAAGCATCACAAAAGGAATATTGGTTATGAATAACAAAGGCTAACGCGTTGGCAAAAAACGCGTGGCCCTTTTGCGTAGGTGCGTTTTAGGTTCACGTAGTTCTGAGAGGTACTGTATCCCTTAAAAAGATCATCAGCCTTTGGAACGGTTCGAGCTGTCCCGTCCAAAAACAAAAGCTTTAGCGTGCAAAACAATATCTACTGTGACACTCTGTTTTGCTTATTACGTATGCGCATATCCGAGAGAGAAGTGACACAATTAGCATGCTTTGTCATCACACGCGTGCCCGTGCATTCACCTTTTTCCCTGTTTTCTCATGGAGAGTTGCATTTATTCTTTAGCTTTAACCATAATACCATGTATTGTAAAAAAAGAAAAAAGAAACCTACATGTAGTGTAACAAGTGTAGGTGTTATATAGTACAAACTTATAGAGTAAGCTAATTAAAGTGCCTATGAAATGAAATTTTCACCTACCGGTACTTTTTTATTCTAAAATATTGAAGTCTATGATCCTCTGATTCGTAATTTTTGAGTTTGGACTTCGGACAAGTGCATACAAATTTCTTCTCCCCCTTCTAAACTGTGCATACATGCACTGCATGCATGATGCATGCATGCACCATGCATGCACTGCATACCTGTATCATGCCTGCAGCTTGCATGCATTGCATGCATGATGCATGCATGCATCATGCATGTAATTTGGCACATTTGCATGCATGTTCATGCATACACAAAGAGGGTGCATGCACAAAAAGATGCATGCATGCAAGAAAAAAGGTTCATGCATGCATGCATGAAAAACAATGAATACATGCATGAAAAACAATGAATGTATGCATGACTTGCATCAAACAGGTGATGACTGCATGCCCAAAAATGGTGTGCATGCACACATGCTTTGGATGCATGATTGTAATATTAACTGTTACCTATCAACAAATGAGAGTTACCTCAGGCTTCAAAAATGTTAGAAACCTTTATTTAATTAAGATCATTGGACATGAGCAGTAATTTTACAATAATTACTAATAATTTGTAACATATTTTACTGGAACAGCAACTGATGAAAATCATTGTAAAAACTTTTTTTTTCATAAAGTTACATTAAATTGCTTTTAACAAATGTGTATATAAAAATCAAAAAGGTTTCTTTAAAAAGTACTACACTCTTTGAACAATGAAAATTGCAGTTTCAGTCACTTAGCTCCTTGGAGCATTGAAACAACTATAGAGTCATCAGTGGCATGGCGTCCTTGTCTTGACTCTATGGCCACCTGTCCAATGATTCTGTTGACCTCTCCGTGTTGATAAGTTTTTGGATAGGTCTTTTGGAGAAATTCTGAAAGAAAAAGTGGTTAAAATAGATTATCATAGTAACTGTATAATTTCTAGATAAGCAAGGTAATGTGCATATTAAGGAGTTTTTCAGGTTAAAGATCTCTACTGATGGAGAAGGAAGCAGGGAATGCCATGATAAAGTTTGACTGAGATGCTCCTTTTTGTAACCAACAAGACTGACCAAATATTAACTTTGATCATATTGAGGCCACTTTTATCATCATTGGATTATTTCAGAATTTACAATGTAGAAAGAAAGTCCTGTTTAGTGACAGTGATAGTGATTTGACAATGATAACGATAATGATAATATTTTAAGATTATAATGATAATAATATTTTAAGATTAGAGGAGAGTTAGAAACATCACATACCATGGATTAGTGACATTCTGTAAATGTCAAACTGTGGCCGCTTGTTGTCTTCTTTTGATTTGTTACTTGAACCTGAAACAGTGCAGGAACAACGCTCCTCTACAGTAAACAGGCCAACTGCCAGTATTCTTGCAGCTTTCTTTAGTGCATTGGCACCAGCAGCCTTTGACTTCAGATGATGTGGTATGGCTGTAAGTTCTTTTTCATTTGGCTTGTCAGTGATGGAAGTATCACTCCTTTCAGGACTGCTGTTGATGGAGCATTGTAATGCAGGGCATGGGCGAGGGGTACTGCTAGTTGAGTTTGGCCAATTCGAGTCAAAATGTGCAACATTCAGCTCGCGGTCAAAATATGCAAATTAGTGCAGTTGACGTCATAAGGTGTGTAAAACTTTCAAGCTATCATAGCATCTGAGAGGAATAAGCGCAGGAGTAGGAAGTTCTTCATTACCAGAGGGCCTGTTTTAGCGAGCTGCAAACCACCACTTACATGGAAGGCACTGTCTTGCTTATATTTCCAAAAGACAAAGTCAGAAGAGCACATTGTTTGCGATTTGTTCTGATACACCGGCCCAATTGCAAAGCAACAAATGCGTCCGTGTTGTTCTCTCCAATTCGAACAAAGTTTCCATCGATGGCTTTTAAACAGTAGAGATCTTCTGCAATGGAGATGTCTAAATAAAGATTTAGTGGTGGTACTCTCGAGTCTTGACACGAACAGCCCAAACAAAAAGGGAGCAAAGATTTCAATTGCAATAATGTTGGCCTCGCATCATTGTGATTTGTGTGATTTTGCAGGCACACATGATTTCTTCTGATGATTTCTTGCCGAGACTTGTAATATAACATTAATGTTATCAGGACGTGTTAGCACAATAATCCTAATGCGACAATGTGATAGCAAATACACGGAAATGTTTTTCTACAGAGCTTTTAGAATAACTCAGAGCAGAAAAATATGGCAAATCCGTGTTTGCCTTGGGTTGTTTAATTTCAAGATGTCTTGTTTACCGTTCATCAACATAATGTTGATATAGGCAGGATCTGTGGATGGCAGGAGAGAGAAAGCAAAAAAAAAATTGTCCACCTTGGTAGGATCAGGAAAATAGTACACTACATTCGAATTGTGTTTGGTTTGCCTTATAACTATAAACAAAATTTATCACTGAAGATGATTTATAAGGCATTTGGTTAGCGCAATTTCTGTTGTCGCTCACCAGGTAACCAATTAGTCACCGCCCATCCAAGTGGGGTCTCAACAGCATAAGGTACCCTGTCAAGTTCCGGTTGACCTGAGGGTTTCAGAATTTGTTTTGGTAGAATCAAGTCAGAGTTCTTAGTTCCAATTATGAGTTGCACTGGACCCATGTCAGTGTCACGTAAGTCCATGTTCTTCAGATATTGATACTCCTGCTTGATTGTTGACCACTTCAACTTCTGATCTGGACCATTTAGGCAAGGAATTGTCTTCATGTCTTGCGAGGAGTATTTGACTTCCTCTTTTCCGACTCATACAACATGGCATTTCTTGATGTACTTGGAAGTAAACACCTTCTGCGCATTTACTCCTTGAATTTCCAGATCTACCTCTTCGCCTAGAAGCCCAAGTGAGAGTGCTAAGCTTTCATCCATAAGTGTTGTGTTACAGCCTGAGTCACACAATGCCATCACTTGCTGTTTTCCTGTTTCTCCTAAGACAACTATGGGAAGTACTTCAACCAAAGCACGACCACCACTCTCACAACCAGCATACACTGATTGTCGATACTCTTCAAGAGGCTCCACAGCCTGACGTGGTGATGAGTCTTGACCTTCCAGGGAGACAGGCACTGGGTCTCTCTCAACTTCTGGCACTTGTTGTGATTCACATTTCGCTTTTGCCCGTTCAATAAGTTGACTTCATGTACAAGGGTATGATGACGCATGTCACAGTTTTCGACTTGCTGCATCTATTCTTACTACAACATTTACTCAGACGATGACCGGATGATAGACAACATAAGCATAGTTTGTGTTCCTCAAAAACTTTATCCTTCTTGCTAGTCAACATTCCCTGAAAACGTTTGCACTCTTACAAAGTGTGGTTAGTGGATTGCTGAATTGGCACTTCTTTGTTCCACAGCTAGTGCGTAAATATTCTCCTGTGGCTCCTGCAAACAGCCCAGGTTGGGATTTGTCAGCTGGCTTACGCCTATCAACTTTGATGTATATGAACGCTTCCACTCTCTCTTCTCTGGCATCCATCGCTGCTTGGACTCACTAATTTTTGCCTCTTTCTCTAGCCAATTTGCAAATGAACCCCAGGTTGACAATTTTGGTTTTCCTTCAACAAACTTGGCCCATCTGCCGCAAGGGCGTGCAGGAAGTTTAGAAACAGTTGCTTCAGACACTTGCGAGCTAAGCTCTTGAAGAAAGTTAACATGCTCTTTGAAAATGCCTATCAATTCCGAAACAATTTCTTGATACTGCCTTATCTGCACACTATTTTCTTTCACTATGGTCGGAAACTGATCTATACATTTCTTTGCAGCCGATACCACTGTGTTGACACAACCAAAACGTTCCTGGAGCGCAGTCCATGCCTCCTCGTATTTATCTGAACCTGGGATGAATTTCACTAGACATGATTTTGCACTTCCCTGCACAGAATCTAACAGAAATTTAAGCTTCTCCGTTCTAACATAAACTTCCTCTTTATCCACCTCGACAATAAATGCTGCTTTGAATTTGAGTACTCTAGTGGATTTCCATTGAACTTCTGCATGTTTGAGTTAACAATTTTCACAAAGGCTGGCAGCATTTTCTCAAACAACTCATCTATCTTTGACGTTCGCACGCTCGGGTCTTCTACATGTATGGCAGAGGTTTTCAACTCAGCTTCACCTTTAGAAGATTCACACGTTTCTTTTTAACGGGGCTCACTAGAAATCTCTGTCACGACCTCTGGTTTGGTGGGTTTAATTTCCCCCATGTGAGGTTTTTCAACAACAGTGTTTTCAGTAACTTCCAGGTCTAAGCACGAGACCCAATCGTTCAAACCGTCTGAAGGTAATTCATTTAACTATTCATCAATATCACCTTTATTTGGCATACCTTCTTCCTGGGCGATGGCATCTTCAAACTCATATTCCAATCTTGATTCTTCAGCTTTCTTTTGAAGTTCCAAGAGCTTTGCATGCTTCTGTTGTTCAGTTCGCAGACATTCGATCTCATTTGCAAACGTTTGCTCAGCTATTTTTAGTTCCAGTCCTAAC
>JAHPZR010002771.1:0-26151 GCA_019787425.1 Platygyra sinensis
TTTTGGATTTCAAAACTATATTAACTAAACACTAACTGGCGCAAGTTTTAAGTTCTGATTTTAAAAAGACACCTGTTTATTTTAACTGGAATTTTCTTACTTATTGGTCCGCCATTACTAACTTAAAATCTTGAGAGAGCTGGGTTGAGGAGAAAATGGCGTCAAAGACTCACTAATTTAAGAATGCAATGCGTGTGTACGCGGCTGAATTAATATGCAGCACGGGAGTTTTGGGCTTTCAGACTTTTAAACCCGTGTTTTGCATGTATAATATATTGCGTTTATATGCTGAAATTTAAGCTAATGAGTAAATGACGTCTTTTTTCTAGATCCAACCCTCTCAGGTCTAGTCGGTCAGTTTTGAACGTGAGTAATGGCGGACCGTGAAATCCAAAACTTACACTCAAAATAAACTGCGCATGCCTTTGGATAAAACTCAAAGCTCAAAACTTTGCAATTTAGGTGTTAAGCGAACACGCTTTCAAAATCTGAAGGAAAAAGGAAATGGTTTTAGATCATAGTACCACGGTTAATGTCTCATCTAATCTTAGATTTTGTGACTAACTTAATTAACTTTAAGTTATGTTGTCTGTTCAACAGATCTAAATGAATGCGATAGAAAGACAAATGACCGTCATCAGCATGCCAGTTGTACAAATGAACGTGGATCATATTCATGCAAGTGTAACCATGGTTATACTGGAGATGGCATAGAATGCATTTACCGGTATGACACTTCCTGTTCTAAGATAAGAACAAAGATCCGTAGAGTAAGCGGAAATTACCTCATTGATCCAGATGGCCATGGAGGTGTGGCACCATTTACAGTTTACTGCGACATGAGTGATAAAAATGGAGTTGGCGTGACAGTGATCAGTCACGACAGTGGGAGCAGAACACACGTGCAGGGATTTGAATCCCCTGGTAGTTACTCACGTGACATTCATTACACAGGAGCGAGTTTCTCTCAGCTGGCGAGTCTTACCAGAGTCTCATCACATTGTGAGCAGTTTATCAAGTACGAGTGTTATCATTCAATGATCGTCAGAGGCGCTTTTCACGCCTGGTGGGTGTCACGTGATTCTACTAAGATGACGTACTGGGGTGGAGCATCACCCGGCAGTGGTAAGTGCGCATGCGGGATGACCACCTCATGTGCAGATCCCAAATATGGTTGTAACTGTGATGCAAATGACCAAGTATGGCGTGAAGACAGCGGTCTCCTCACTGACAAGACACGTCTGCCAGTTAAACAGCTGAGGTTTGGGGAGACTGGTACCAGTCAATACAGCGAGCAAGGTTACCACACACTGGGAAAACTAAAATGTTATGGCATAGCATGAACACTACCATCTTCAGTGGAGCAGGATTCTCAACACCCACCTTTCAGTTTCAAGAATGTTTCGTCAAATTCAGTATTCATATAATCATAAGGTCACTTCTCTTTGTAGAATGAACTGATACTTAAATAAGCAATAGACCACAGGTTTCAATGGTTTATAGGCTGATAAACCAAGCAGAATGTTGGTAGAACATGAGAAGAATTCGCAACTCGTGAGCCGCAGGCAAGTGATTTACGAATTCTTCGAGTGTTCTTCCGACATCCCAAGTGGTTTATCAACCTATAAACCATAGAAACTTGTGGTCTATTGCTTTTACATAATAATTCAGAAGATGGGCGATTTTTCCATGAGTTTACTGGCATAATAAGCGATAGCTGATTGACCAATCAGTAAGTAATTAAGTATCAGAGAATCAGGGCAGACTGGTAATAGTCAATACAACGAGCAAGCATTGCCATTTAGTGGCAGGAAAAATAGTTTTGCAATGCGTTTATCTGTGGCTTACGAACTTTGAGCTGCTTCGATGGGGAGCTGACAAATTATTATAGTATCTACCGGTAGGTCTATTATTGAGTTTCTTTTAGTAGAACTAATATGTGATCGTGGTTAGTTTTTGTCAACCAGTAAAAGTAGTAGATGATGTTGGAACTTAGCCGGATTGCTGATTAGGTGGATTAGGTGTCTATGGATTAGGTGCCTAGCCTATGACGTCACCTATTGTTATAACCTTGGGTTCCTACATACTAATTTGGATTTCCTGCACACTAATGTGGATTAGGTGTCTATGGATTAGGTGGAATAGGTAAATCATTAATATTCAAACTGCCTAGGTAAAGTGTCTTCCTCCATACTAATAAGCGTCGCTCTAGTACAATGAAAACAATAAACTTGCTTAAACTTGCCCGTTAGTAATTAACCCTGATTGGCTCATGAGAACTCTTTAAGGAATTCAAAATAAAAGCGGGCAGATTTCGAAAGCGTTATTTTTCTTGCAATCGCTTTGCTAGGAAATATTTCGTCCGAGTTCGTTGTTTGGAAAAATTCTGTTCCCTGTTTATGAACATGGCTTTTTTCACTAGCGTTGTTGATCTTCAGACTGCTTTGAACTCTTGTTTAACTGTCCGTGATCGGGAAACGTCGACAAGGGCGAATTTTTGAAAGTGTAATAAGGTTCTCTAGCTTTCTTTGAAAACTTTCTCCGATTTTCGAAACCGGGCTCTTTTAACCCCGATTGCTTTAGGTAGAATCTATTATGTTTTTATCTGAACTCTCAGCTTTGCTGACGAGAGAGAATTAATTTTTAACTGGTCGAGTTTTCCGCTCCGTTAATCACGCACTGAACTCCACTTACTTTTTACCCTAGATTTGCGTACAAACTCGAACGGAGAAACCCATGGTACAGCTCTACATTGAAATTACAACAATAGAAGCTCGGAGCGCTTAATTTAAACACGCCACAATAAATATTTCTGAACAACTTGTTTCTTTTGTTACGTTTATTAGCGAATACAAAAATAATAATATTACAACTGAACAAAACTGGGTAAAGTATCAGGAAATCAATCGTCTTTATCGTTTTGAGAGTACTTGTAAGGCGAGGTCCTGTGTAAACGTCGAGATCGTCTAGAGGCTCTCTTCGGTTCATAGTCCAAGTAATTTACAAATTTGACAAACTGGGGGCGTTTACGCTTTCTAACTGGTGACAGCGACTCGACTGTGGGAGGGGGTGTCAAAATTGAAGGAGGGAGGGAGATGAGATAGAGGAAGAGGTTGCCATGGTAGATAAGGCTTGTGGGACTGTCACTCGGGTTGGTGCTTGAACTGGAGTCGCTGGCGTGATTTCTGGTGTTTCTTGAACGGGGTTTGGCGCTGTTGGTGCGTCGCCTGTTAGAAATTTGGTTTGACTCTTGGGATTGGGCGGGTATTGTTGCTTCAGGTATTAAAGTTTTGAACTGGTGTTTATAGTTTAAAAACTTGCTTTGCAACGGCATGTACTGCTTCGCTTTTTGGTCCTCTGCAAGGTTTGTACGATACAGGAGATTATCCATATTATTCTGAATGCGTTGCATCTCCGAAATTGGCGGGGGCACCTTCAGAGTTTGTTGTTTGAGGTAATGGAGCAGTTCTTGAGAAATTCTATTCTCTTCGAATCCTTTGTCGAATCTTTCTTCGCCGGGTAAAACATTTGTTCTCAACCTACATCTATCTGGAGTCGTTGGCTTGAGATCTACAAGAAGATATCCAAATGGTCTTCGCACCGCCTCTTCCTACTCTTTGATAAACCAAGCAGTTTCACTTGGATACATTTGTTTGGCTAGAGTCAAAATTTGCAGTTTATCCCGAGGATTCTTGAAAAGGACCAAGTAATGACTGTTTAAGCTTATGCTTCGGTTGCCTTTGCCTTGATGGAACAGATTTTGCACAATGTAAATAACGCTCAGATTTCGGTGATGCGATCCTTTTGTAAACAGGTTCACGATCCGAGTATCTTTTCCGGCTTCAATCATTTGGTCGTCAATGACAATCAGGTTGCGTATGTTGACATCTAAATAGGAATTATTTTCCAGAGATTCCGGGATCCCCTTGACAAATTCGATTGTCGGTATCATCATCAATAATTGTGTGTAGGCGTTTTGCCACTGTGAATAACACCAGATTATTCTCTCCGGTGATTGATCGATCACGGTTTGAGCTTGTTGTAACAGCGATTGCACCCAGACAGTTTTTCCCAAACCGGTCATCCCTGCAACCATGCTGACACTTTTCTTGAGCCATCAATATGACTGGAGCAAAATTGGAATTACTGTGTTTTCTGTTCATATGTCTTTGCAAATTATCTTTTCTAGAAAACTCCTTTTGACAAACAGGACAGGACCAACTCATGTCAACTCACTCAAAGTTTAGTGCAAACTGACAAAATGTGTATGATGTTTTACATTTATATAGCCTTCAATCATCACAATTCTATTATTGTCCCGCCACTACCACCACCACAACCTCCTCCCCCTCCTCCTCCACTTCCTCCTCCTCAATTCTATTGCTTTCCCTCCTTCCCTCCTCCTCCGCCTCAATTCTATTGTTTTCCCTCATCCCTCCTCCTCAATTCTATTGTTTTCCCTCCTCCTCCTCCTCCTCCTCTTCCTCCTCCTCCACATCTCTATTGTTTTCCCTCCTCCTGCTCCTCCTCCTCCACATTTCTGTTGTTTTCCCTCCCCCTCCTCCTTTTATTGTTCTATCACCATATCGAAAAATATATAAAGTGCGACACAGGAGAATAAATGCCATTTGAGCTTGGTAAAGTGTTGATTACACTTTATTTCTGTCAGAGCAGATCCGCTAAGTTTTAAAACGCGATGAAGAAACTTTATACTCCAAATCACAAGTTGTACGAAGAATACTATTTAAACCAAGCTAAGCAAAAAGGAGGTAATTTACCGGCTTTTCACGGAGCCCGATTTCAGCAGGGGTATGGCTTAGGTTCTGTATTTAAAGGGCTGTTTCGCTGGACGATGCCTCATTTACAGCAAGGAGCTACTGAAATGCTTCGTAAAAGAGCTCTTCAAACAGGGGTCCAAGTGGCTCAAGATGTTCTGGAAGGAAATAATGTTAACACAGCGCTGGCAAAGCGTAGTAGAGAAGCTATTGGTGGACTAGTACCTCAGGCTAGGAGTGGTCGAAAATCTACAAAAAGGAAAGTGCAGTTTCGTGGTTTACCCCCGTTCAAGAAACGCAAAACAGTTGTGTTGGATCAAGACCAAGACGACTTTCAACTTTGGTCGTAAATTTAATTGGGATTCCCTGGAAAAATTATAAAATAGTGATGCCTGTCATCTTTAACTCATTTTACGACCATGTCTCGAGTAGCAAAGAACAATCTACCTTTCCTTCATCTCTTAACTTGTTGCCCAGAACATCAGCGCCAGTTTCTTCTAGAGACAGCCACTCCAGAACAGATACACGCCTTAGTTCACTGGTTGGTTACTGTTCAGTTGGGTAAAGTGAAATATTGCACAATTGAGAATCGTCGGCTGTATTTGTGATTAGCACTTTGCGTCTAGACATGATCAACAGGAACTTCAGATAAAAAGAAAATGCGTCTAACACAGATAAAAGAATCACAAACGAAAAAAATGCTACAAGAAAGCAAGGAAAGTGTCTTTCATGAGCAGTATAATAGTCGATTAAGAATCGATGGGACATCGATGAGTAATCAATTACATCAAGCTCATAGAAAAGCCCCTGTCAGCTGGGACAAAGTCCTTGGGAAGAATAAGTACCACATTACTCATGACTCTAAATTCTAAATTCCAAACATGGCAGAAGACAAGGTCTCACCAACTTTGCCGTACCCTTCTAGCCTAGACATGGACTAAACATTCTTGTCCAGGAAAATCATACTACAGCAGAGACCAGCAGAGACCAGGATGGATCTACCATTGAATACAATTTAAAAGAGGTGGAAAACATTTAATATAAGTTATGTATAGCACTAGAGAGTACCTCATCAAATATTTCCTGTGCTACTAGTAGATCTGAATATGCCACACTGTTCATCCCCATCATCCAGTTTCCATATCCCAATACATTGACTGGAATTCTACCAAGTTCAGATAATCTGGATTCCAATAATGAAACTGAATTGACTTGTTTGGCACATGGAGCATTCTTGTCTTTATTTATTTAAGTGAAAGGCCCTGGATTCTCCTCTACATCACCATTTAATGCTATTATGCGATGAGCTAGTATCTGTACACAACTTAGAGCACTTTAATTTCTTTAAACCATGTTCATCAGTATAAACACAGGCAACTGACTCTGTGTTTATGGGTTCTTGTTTGTACAAAAAGCAAACACAGTCTTAATTGTTTTGGGCCGCAATAATATATAGATTGATAATCTTTTATATTGAGGTTCGACCTCTGCTTTGTAGCTGAGCTGATTTATGCTCATGATCACATATTCCACAAAATTCATTATTTAACCTATGGTGAGCACTGCTTTTTTGCCTAAGTATACATGAAGCTTTGATGACAGTGGGACCACTTTTTTGAACATGTTTTTGCACTTTAATTGCAACTTGCTTTAACTCTTTTGCAGAAGACGCTTTATTTGGGTTGTGGGAATTCTTGACACTGTTCCAATCCTTCTTCACCTTATTAAAGTTCTGTTGACACAAATTAACATGAATATCGTAGCAGTGTGTCGTAGCGAGATCTGAACCGTTTATTTTTATATTTTACCTGCACTGAAACTTCATTTATGTTCGGTGAACAGGAAGTTCTAATTCCCTCGATGTTCTTGTGTTCACTGTGTGATTAACTCAACTCATCCACGTGTGTTGTTCGCACTTCCAATATAGCTGCTTCGATCTACCCCTTCGCCCTTCATGTCGTGCAGGCGAGCGTGTCAAAAAATCGTTCCGGGTACCCCTGGGTTTGAACTTCAAGATTACGGCTTCTTGATCCATGTTACACGCTTTAGAAATGCCGAACTTGTAATTTGAAGTTACTTGTTTATTTATTAGTCTGTAGAACAGTTAAATTCTTGCACAAGTTTATTTCAGGTTTATCAAAGTTAATTTTCCATTTACTAAGGGGGAGGGTAAGCGGCGAAAATTGTCATTTCCGTCTACGGTCGACAACTTCCGGGACACATTTCGATCAACACGATACTCATTCATTGCGTCATATGACGCAAAGAATGAGCTAAAAAGAAATGATTCTTAGACAGAACTCGGGCGTTTTAGTCCCAAAATATATTGGAACGATTAATTTTGCTTTCCATTTTCTCGAGCAAATACAGAGAGCTGACTAAGGCGCCATTGTGTTTGGTTCCTGGGAAGACGTCATAAGCTACCGCCGCCACAGACTCCCTAAAACTCGGTCGTGCAACACTTCAAGCCCGACTTTGAGAGGCCATAGAAAATCGAGGATTCAAGCACACTCAAAAATTTTTGCGCCCAAATGCTTCGAATAAAAAGTAGATTCGATTTCGCGAAAAACAATTTCTGTGGTTAGGTGTTTTAATAGGTTGTAATGTTGCTATGGTAGCCTAAGATAAACACAAGGTTTTAACCAATGATGGGTTTCAAATGAAATGAAATGTCACTTGATACAGGGTTTAATATTGATCCATTAAAGTATAACTAGTGAAAACCGACTGATATTTTACGAGCTTTCGAGAATATTTTTCTTCTGGTTTTAATTTTTATGTTATAAAGGCAGGTGAATACTGAAGGCGTCTTCGGACATAACAGGAACATAAAAATAACATCAATTAATTTTGCCCAAAACTAAAAACAGTGGCTGGATGTTGCCGGTTCACTCTTGGAATTACTGTATATAATCATTGGTGTCTGTACTCTTTGGTGCAATTCAAGCGAGACTGCAGGTTGGTGCAAGAAAGAAATAAGTTCAAAAACGCCGACTTTCAAGTTAAAAAAAAATATATATTTTTACTATGTTACTAATCGTAACACTAGGAATAAATCGCGTGAATGATTAAGTCGAAGGACATGGCTTAGCAGCCTAGGAAAAATAAGTATGGATGACTCGTGCGGGGAGTGGGTACTCAATAAGAGTATTGCTTGAGGTGTGCGGCCCAAACCTTGAAATCTGTTTCAATATATAGCCGCTTACAAAAACGTGAAATCAAGTACAAAATTCAAATTATTAGCAATGCTTGAGGTCGGTTCGTCTGTCATTAGAGAGTTTAAGAAAACCACGACGGCAAAGGGAAAGGGAACACCGTTAAGGTTATTCCTCACATTTGCATTGCGCATCCTTTCTGCGTATAATTTATGGCGTCATTTAGCGCGCGCCCGTGCACGCGCATAATAAAAACATTGGGAATTTGCCTTGATATTGAGCTCTGTCAGTTAAAAATGGCTGTAGCTCACCAACGAGCATGGGCACCCCACCTTTTTTTACAGTCATTGTAATGAACCCACCATAAACTTTGCGTGAGAAAAGACTTATCTGATTTCTATTGCTGAAAATTGAGTAATTAGGGAAAATAGCAGATACACTGTGGTCTTTTCTCGTTTGCCGTTTGGTTACCATGTCAAGAAATTTGGTTCAAATTTTAATCGAAACTTCAGCTTTCTGTCTAAATCAAACTTAAAATGTTTATTTGTGTCCAACAAAATGTAATGACTAGTTTAATGCGTGTTCTCATGAGTTTCGCTCACAAAGATTTTACAATTATTACTGGGAATGAGTTCTTCTAATAGGTATTAAATAATGCCAAAATGGGTCATTTTCAATGCCTTAGTGCTCCTTAATGAGCATGGGCCCCCCCATATTTTATTTCAAAATTGAAGTTCTCATATGACAAATATTCAGTGGGCAAAGTTTGAACGAAAATCTATTGTCAGTTTTATTTCAGGAGAATTGCCTTCACAAAATATTTAGTAAGCAGGACAATGGCTGTGCACGAGAGTTTTACTGAATCTTTGTACAATTATTTGCCGTGCTCTGCAAACAACAAAGTGAAATAACTTAATTAATGCTGCGTTGTCTGGAGAACGTGAAAAAAAATATCGTTGTTTTTCACTGCTTCTTGCATTTAGCGTTTATTTAACGAAAAGAGGATAATACGTACCAAAGAAGAGGGAATTATATACTTTATTTGTGTATTTAACGCTTTTTGGTTTAATGCGAGTAATGAATATTGAATAGTTCTATTTACAAATCTACTTTCTTTCCAACTCGCACCAGCGACTAATTAAGATACCTCGGGATAACAGAACTGGTGGCAACTTTAGATGACAGCTATCATGCAGACTAAAGAGCTCATTATCCACAGTTAGACCTGAGACCTGTTTTCAAGATATAATTTTTCTTCAAAATTCACATTAAGCAAATGCTGTTCGGGATTCTAAGCCACCTTCCTATGTCTAATATTTAAAGCGTCTCTGAGCTGCTGCTTGATAACATTTTTCAAATTCAAATTTTGAAAACGTCGCACTTTAACATTGTTGTTTACTAACACGCTAGCTAAACTTAAAGTGCACCTAACCCCAATTTTGTTTTCTCGCTAAAAAGAATCTACTTGTTATTTGAAATACTTCTGTGAAAAAATTTTTTGATTGAGATAAATCCTCGATTTTCTGTGCGGCCCCGACGAAATCTCGAAAATAGCTCTAAAACACCGCCATTTTGTTGCACGACCGAGTATGAGGAGAATGGGTCCAGCAGCTGTTGTGACGTCTACCCAGGAAGATCGAATATCTCCCGTCCTCTCATTTCCTTGAGGATGATGCAAAACATATTCGAAAAGTGCGCAGAAACGCCTTCCAGAGGTGCTATCGGCTGTTGCAGCAATATCCCAGATTTTAAGAAAGATATCCTATACAATTTAATAGCGATGATCGGTCAGTAGTACAATAAAAGCTTAAACAATTGTTGATTTTGTCGAATTATCCAACATTCATTAGCAAACTAACTCTGTGAGAACCATTGAAGAACTCTTAATGGAATTTGGTCCGCAGACTTTCAAACGCTGTTTTCAAAATTTTCTGCTGAAAGCCAACCAGCAATTTGCAGAGATACTTATGACAACCTATATCTTCCAATCCCAAAGTATTTATCACATATCCGGCAAAGTCGCGCGATAAATTACATAGCATTACGACCGATATATAAGCTTACTGATATGTAAACAAGTCGCAACCATACGCCGCCAACCAACACTTATTTGTCTTTCGATTCAGATAAAAGTCGAAGACTAATCCTTTAACACTACATGATAACTGAACAAAATTGTCAGAAACACAGAGTTTTTCGAAGGTTTGGAAGATAGCAGCTCCACAAAAATTCTGTGCAATAGTGTCGAAAATATGACCGCGTAATATTACCGGTATTTGTCTGCAGACCGCTTAGGGATAACATCCTGTTCGCTTATCCGACGAATTTCAATGCAAGCATTGAGAAAAAATTACACCGGCTATTTGTAGTTACGACTTAAAACGTGTAACAATGTGAAATCGGTAATTGTATGAAATGCTACCTTCCGTTCCCGCAGCTTCAAAAATAAAGGTCCAAACAATTCTACGATTTTCAATCGCCGGGGAATCGATGCCAGTGTTTTGGAGGTCATCACCTCTCGAAAACTGCAACACGTACTTCGCTCTTATAAACATGAAGCATTCCAGAAAGTAAATTACAAACTTTATTTAATAGAACAACCATACCTTGACAAAATACATTCTCGCTAACGACACTGTAGACGGGCTTTAAACACTCGTGGGAACCTTGTGTTTAGGTAATGAATTTACTATCCAAAGCAGTCCTTGAATTTTCTTTCGCTTGAAATATTGCAAAGTGCTCTCAAAGCTCCAACGTGCTCGATCGAAGTTTATTTCGGAGTCTTTCGAATCGAAACATAACTCTGACTCCAGTGCAACCAGCCAGGGTATGTTTTTCGGGATTTTTGTCTTAAACAGGGTATCGAGTTTATCATTTTTTGTCTTAATCAGGGTATCGGTTTATCAACTTTTGTCTTAAACAGGATATCTTTTCTTGTTAATTAATATTGACTTCCGTTAACTTTGGCATTGATACCAGGCACATTAAATTGCCATTGATTACACAACAAGAAAGCCACACAATTTTTAATCGCAACTTTTAATCTATGTCTTAAACAGGGTATCAAAACTCGGAATTCTGTCTTAAACAGGGTAGGAAAATTAGCGATATTTGTCCTAAACAGGGTCAGGGTATGAGGGGCCGGGCAGCACCTCCCCACCCAGGGATATATCGAGTACCCCCCGGGGATTCCGTTTGGTTCCTGGGTAGACGTCATAAGCTACCGCCGCCCCACACTCCCTAAAACTCGGTCGTGCAACACTTCAAGCGCGACTTAAGGGCCCACTGGCGGATTTTCGCGCGTTGCTAAGGAAGTGAAATGTCACTTCCGGTGACTGACGTCATCATATCGTGAGCTGACCAGAAAACCACTCGCCGACATGGAAAATTTGACAACAATCTCTTAATTGTTTTAATTACAGTCGTTTTAAAACTTTAAAAAGAACAAAACTAAACCAAAAAAAAATTAAAATACAAAACATTACAAAAGCATGGGTTGATTCATGTCGGGAAGGAAAGTAGGGAAGAGAAAGTTCAGCTGGAAATATCGGAAGACAACAGAGATAATCAGCAAAGTTACGGTATCGCTTTCTTTGACCAACCTTGTTGTTTGAGTTCTAAAAACTCCTTGTCTAATTTATTTTCCCAGTATAAAATTTCACTTTGCTGAAGAAACACAAAAGACGTTAGTAGCTTTATAGCGTTGGCGAAAACTTTTTCAAGCTTTTGACGCCGACTCGGACGTGAAAGTGCACGCGCTCCACTATGCAAATTAGCTACTTGTACGCGTCAGCTTTTCCTTTCAAAATTAAAACTTCTGCAAACTTGACAAACAGGTAGAAAGAATAAGAATTAATCGAAAGCAGAAATTGGTTATGATTAAGCATTGAGCATTGTTCTAAGAAAGTCATAAATCAACTCGATACCAGAGAAGTGAGCTTTCTTGCATAAATCTTAAGTCAAAAGCTGACGCGTACAACTAGCACGCAAAGATCTTGCTCATTCACAGCGCGAAACAGATCAACCGCGCATGCTTAAAGGAACTGACTTCCGGTTGGGCAAAAACGCTAAATTTTCGGCGGATTTTAAATTGAATTAATATTTTTTTATGTGACAAAGTTTACCCCAAAATACAGAATATAGCTAAGCATTGGTTTTTTCAAAACATTTTGTTTGAAAATGTTATGGGTATTTCAATATCGTTTATCTCTTTAAAAAGAGCATTTTTCAAAATAAAAAGAAACCCATGCTTAGGAGGATGCAAAAATGAATACAAATTATCAAACCACTGATTAAATACCCAAATTATGTAGCACGTAGAAAAATTTAGAGTTTTCTTTTATCGGTCACGTGACCGTGGGCGTGGCATAATGACGTCATATTTAGGGTCACCGGTTCACAAAAGTTTGAAACTGACCAAAATAATGCCAAATTCTCTCAAATTACTTGACTATTACATCCTTAGCAACGCATCCCCCAAAAAACGTCAGTAGGCCCTTAAAGAGGACATAGAAAATCAAGGATTCAAAGAAACTGAAAAATTTTTGCGCTCCAATGCTTCGAATAAAAAGTAGATTCAATTTCGCGAAAAACAACTTTTGGGGTTTGGTGTTTTAATAGGTCGTAATGTTGCTATGGTAGCCTAAGATAAACACAAGGTGTTAACCAATGATGGGTTTGAAATGAAATGAAATGTCACTTGATACAGGGTTTAAATATTGATCCATTAAAGTATAACTAGTGAAAACCGACTGATATTTTACGAGCTTTCAAGAATATTTCCCTTCGGGTTTTAATTAAGATGACTCGGGTTTTGCCAATGTGGTTATTAGTATTAATACCTTTATAATTGGTTTATCTCCCCCTACAGTTACAAATTGAAACACCACAAGAAAATGTCGAGGACTGCTCAATATTTTTGCCTCTTCACCGGCGTTTTTGTGGCCGACTGCATATCAGCTGGCAAGCAATGCAAAGAGGAACGCAGCATAAATGGAATGGCTCTACAAGGATTCGTCTTTAAAAAAATCCTAGTTAGAGCCTTTCACGAGTGTGATATCAGCTGTGAAAGAGAGCTCACCTGTCAAAGCTTTAACTTTGTTGTACTCGGGGAAAAGTCGTGCGAACTGAATAACCGCACCAAGGAAGCAAGACCGGAAAATTTACGCAAAGACCCGCCGCGGTCTTACATGAGACGCTTAGTCCAAAGGGGTAAGTACAAAGCTGTTTCATAACGTTTTTCAATAACGTCTTTCTCCACACAGTGTCCAACAGGGCAACTCTTAAACGACTCAAAGGGTGACATTTGGCTAAAAATGACGCCATAATGAAAAGCGATTTTGTAATTAATTCCTGCCTGTTTGGTCCGAAGACGTGAATTGGGTAAGTTTGCAGGCCGTAGAAAGGGAGTGAGGAAAGTCAAAATGAGCGCGGGATCGGAGGGAGAAGGAACGGCCTGCAAGGACGCTATTGTTTTCTTTGTTTTTTAATTCCACAAGATGAACGTAAAAATCCTGATTGGTCAGATTTAATGAATTACCTAACTTCATCCTTCTGATTGGTCAGCGACCTGTCATTCGAAACCATTAAGGTCTTCTTACATTTATATTCAAGCAGGCGGATAAATCTAGAGATCGTTTCGAACTAATTCATCAAAGGCTAGCCGATGTTAGTAACAACGCCTCTTTTCAGAATTGTTAGCGACCTGATTATTGAAGTCAAGGCCATGAAATCTACTGTCTGATGTTTAACTCAGAAGCTAGTAATTTGTTTGGAAGACATCGAAGGGGGCAAATTTGACGTTGTCTGTGCATCGGCGGAAAGTGTCACAGATAAGCGATTTCTACAATCATTGAAGAAGAACACTACTGAGTAGCAGTTTAGTGGCTTGTGAGTCGCGTACAGTTGAAACATGAACAGGCACTGCAGGCCGACTGCGAATCGATGTAAGAAGCAATCACTGTTATCCCAAAGCTCTTCAACTCCGAATATTTCTTTTCTCTCCAACGGTTTGAATATATTTCCACGAGCTTTAGCCACACATTTGCCATGTTACTTTTAGATTTATCTGGCAAACTCTACAAACAGTGTTACAATTGCTTTCTTTTTGGCCCGGCGTCTTCTCGCTTTTCCTAACGTCCGAAGCTAAGGTCTTCAAATTTTAACATTCATTTTTCGTGCAAAACAACAAAAACAAGAAATACGAGAACCCATTGGCGCCTTCAGATTTCGTCACGAAAGAAGTAATGTGATTCTGATTGGATGATTTTGACAGCCATACATTCCACAGTTGAGTGGGTTTTGCATAGTTAATTAGAGGGCGGAATGAAGAAAACAATAGCGTCCTTGCAGGCGTCCCCTACCGCGATCCTCAAGCGTCTGTTCTCGCGCTTCGTGCGCTCGTCTTTCCCCTTTCCCTCCCCTTCGGACGCCTGCCACGCAGGCTATGTGTATTAGTGAAGTTTTGAGCATTAGAGTACGGGATGTTACCATTTTTGATGATTTCATGAAGGTTAATCTTAAGAACGATCAGTACAGGGACGGGCACGTTTCGGTAATAGCTAGGTCTCGGAAGCCTACTTGTCCGGTGGGGATAACTGAGAGAATATTGTCTTTTCTGCCTGATTCCAGTAGCTCTAGCTATCCTGTTGTTCGTAGGACTGTTAATTCTAGGCATTCTAAGGAGCGATTTCATGAGTCTCTGGGGATAAGTTATTCCACAGCTTATGCTAGTTTTAAGTCCTACATTTCGCCTTTTGTTTCTGACACGAGTTTGTATGGTACACATAGTATTAGAATTGGCGGCGCTAACGATCCGGGTTTCAGGTCTCTTGATTCCTCAATGAAGGACAGGCATGTTGGTTGGAAGTATCCGAAGTCTAAGTTTCGTTATCTTGAAACTGTACCAGAACAGCTTGTTGAGATTACTCGGACTATGAACATTTAGGTCCGTTATAAGGGGTCCAGTAGGAGGGCCTGGCAGCCGTAGCCTACTTTGGTTCCTACCCAGATTTCCTGCGCCAATGTTGGTGAGATTTTTTCTGGCCTCCGAGTGTCCGCTGTGGTGGATACGCGCTCGGCTTGCCTTGTATTGCTTGAATTTTAGCTTTTTCTTTCTTTTTACTTATATTTTTCCTAGTTTTTAATTTTTTTTTGTTGCACGAGCTGGGGCATCCAACCCCTGGGGAGTGTCTTATTTGCCTGTAGTTGAGTCTGTAATAAAGGCAGTGCTGGTTGCCACGGCACACTGCATTATTCTCCATATCGTTATATCTCATTGTTTCTATGGTACGGTAAATAGCACAGAATTAATATATACTAAAATAGTAGATAGTGTTAAAGGCGCGCGCTGATGGCTCGTCAAACTCCGAATAGCCTGTGCTATTAACCTCCGAGCAATTCGAGAGAAAATGGCGTCCTGGTTTGCATCTGCGACAAGTGAATAAATCATCCAAATCAATTTTTTGTGTCGTATATTACCTCAGTGTTTTAGTATATGCTAAAACAACTATTCACCTCAGTGTCGGTGGCTAGCGTTGGATATTTACCTCGCCTGCTTCGTGACTCGGTAAATATCCACCGCTAGCCACCTCCACTTCGGTGAATAGTTGTTTATTATCACACGTCCTGAAAACATACTATTTAAGGTCTTTGCCTATACATTGTTTCCTGAAGGCCCGAGCTTTCCAGTCAAGTCCCGATAAACGAGACGATACAAGAAAGCTTGGTTAATTAGGGATTTATTACAAAACTGAAATGCTTCAAAAAATCACGTGACCACGAACTGGAAAAACGTGCGCAATTCTCATTGGGAGCCGACTAGGAGTTCACATAGCTTGTGACTCCAACACAATATCAACCAGATGATATGTAGGACCATGGACTGCAATGACGGATCCTGGAGACTCGCCGTGAAGCCCCCGTCTCGCATGCTATCTTACGAAAATAAAAAAAAAAACAAAAACAAAAAGGTAATATTAGCGAGAAAAATAACAACAAACAACCCCAGAGCAAAAATCAAAAAAGCAAATATAACCCAGACAGGACCAGCTATCAACAAACTGGTACAACAGAGGGCAAACAATGCAACCTCTCTAATGTATCCGCCTAAGGTACGCAACATCCTGCTTCAATAAGACCGGCATTGCACTTCAAGTGCTAACTCGTGGTATACAACTAGGACCACGCTCAAGACTCGCATGAGTGCAGCAACTGACACAAACCATGCCGCCCGGCAAACGTAGCAAACACATGCTACACACGGGCCATTCGGTAAACTGCAGGCAAATGCTGACCAATGCAAGCAAAGTCTAAAGCATATTAAAGGTAAATACAAAAAAAAAACAGATAAACAAAACAGACAGGTCCGCGCTGCTAACCTGAAATCTATGTGGAAGGCCAGCATGCTGAATTTTGGGTAAATATTCAGCATGCCAGGACCAGGGATAATCAAATCAGATCTTCTGGGCGAGCGTACGACATCTACAACAAATGAAGCAAATCTGGAAGGGCGAGGCTTCAACAACGTCAGAAAAAAGCCGAGGGCCATTCAGGAACGATGAGGGTGCCGACCGCGCAGCATGCACGCGTGTGTCTAATAACATCCACAAATAATAGACACTGGTGGACAGAGCTAATTGTTTTCATCATGCCAATCCTGAGACAAGCCATCGACTGCACAGCACCCCGGCGACAGAAATCTTGAATTAAATCTTCTCAACTGAGCGTTGTAATGAGAGGCAAATCGTTCAACAGAATGCGGGCCCCACCTGGAATCCAACTGGGCAAAAATCTCACAATTTAAAGACCAGTCATCTTTGTCCACAAAACGACTTAAAAGATCAGCTCTAACATTCGCATAGCGAGGAATCCAATCTGGATATCGTTCACCAGGCAAAGCTGAAAAATATCAAGCGCTAAACACTGAAGATGCTGCTTTGGGCTGCCAACTGAAACAATCCTAGAGGCATTCTCGTTATCCGTAAAACCTTTCACTTTCTTGTGCCTGAGAGATGCAACGTGCGCCATGATAACATAGAAGATTGCTTTAAGTTCTCTGAAAGTAGAACTCTGTTGACTCTGTCAAGTGGCTAAACATGCCACTGACAGGCTGATCATTCAATTTGATCCGATATCCTCCAAAGGTGTAATCGCTAGCATCGCAAAAGATAACTGCAACTGGAGTAAACTTAGGTTGAATCCCATATCCGTTAAAGGCCTCGATATTAGCAAACCAGAAAAGCAATTCTTGCGATAAAGGCGAAGAAAGAAAAAATGAACAATCCCAGAACGAACGGGCTTGAATAGTTGCATGCATCTGCCTCGTGAATAGCCTAGCAATAGGACCGACTGCCAAATACAGTGAACTGATGAAGCCGGCCACTCGAGCAAGACCCCTAAAAGTAGCACTCCCAGAGGAAATCATGGAATCGAGGTTGCTCTTGAGCTTGGCAATTTTCTTAGGTGGGACTCGAAACTGCATCTTAATTGAGTCAATCACAAAGTCCAGCCATCGACCGACTTGCATTGGCTCTAACATAGGTTTCTCTCTGTTCAGCTTTAAACCACCCAGCCCCAAATCCTTCTGATGCAATAAACTGGCCGCAGACGCAGAAACCCTCTCGGGGTGCCCTGAGATCCCGTCGTCTAAGGAAACAAAGCAGCAGTGGCTCATCGAGCTCCAACGCTTAACTAAAGGACGCAGCAATTTCGTAAAGCAGAAACAGGCGGAGCTCAAGCCAAAAGGAAGGACTTTGAAGGAGAAAAAACGAAGCTTACTCCTGATGCTCGTTGTAAAGTTCTGCTCAAACACTTTAGAAAGGCAATGCATGCGCAGATCCTCGTACTTAAACGAATGCTTAAAAAGGCAAGGGTTAACGTGCCTGAGATCGATAACCAACCTTAGCTTCTTTCCCTCCGCGACAGACAAAGGATTAACGCAATATGGAGGCTCACAATGCTCCTGGATGCAATCGGTTAACAACAATTTAGAGATAGCTTCTTTAACAAACTGAGGATGCCGCACCGCAGAGCGATTGTTCCTTAAATGGCTCTTATCTGGAAATCTGACGAATGGTAATCTATAGCCTTCAGAAATCAGGCCTAAAACAAACTGCGGGGCACAAATGGTGGATTCCCAATAACTGATACACTGTTTCAGGCGACCTTTTACGCCGGAGGAACCTTCAACAAACTCTACCCCGCTTCCTAAATAATCATTAATCAAAGGGTACTCATCGGCCTCGACAACATTCACATCGACATCCGAAGCTGACCATTCAGGATCGGCTAGTCATGCCCGGTTGGGCGGACGGTCCGACGAAGAGGCGTTTACGGAGCTCTTGGGACAATTACGAATTAAATGACCAAATTCCCAACACTGAAACAAAGAAAAAGAAAGGAACATGAACAGTGAAACAAAATGGAACAGCGCTGGTAACACGCCGAGAGAAAAAGCCCATACCAAACATTGCTTAAATACACCCACCACGAAAAACCCAAGGGACTACATGACTACCTGCACATGTGCGGATTCCAAACGCACAGAATACAAATATATGCTAAACTTCGTATCGCACATATTATGCTATTTAACAATTATTCCATGAGCGCGCGTTGGATATGAGATGATAGATAGCCAACGAGGCGCGTAGCGCCGAGTTGGCTATAATCATCTCATATCCAACAAGCGCGAGTGGAATAATAGTTATATTAAAAACGCCCCCAAAATATAGAAAACTAGACTACAATAAAAACAAAAGGGCCCAAAAAATCACGCATAGGCCCGCCATTTTTTTAGATCCTGGTATAATGGCTCATATACCATGATGGCTAAGCCAATGAAAACTCTCGAATTGCATTAATTGTCCAATGATTCAGTTTTTAATAATAAGCAATAGACCACAAGTTTCTATGGGTTATAAGCTGATAAACCACACAATAACCCACAGCTGATTGACCAATCAGAGCGCCCCATTGATTTGGTTATTATATAATAACAAATAATCACATGATTATTGTCTTGCATCAGTTAGAATAAACTAAAGGTCGCCTTACGGGCTTGTGCAATTTTGTGAGCCTTTTGAAGAATTTACTGCTGCTTATATATTCCAAATTCCCCTCGAAATCATGTGATTACATAAGCGAATTCGCTAAGCAGCTCATTGGCAAATTTAGCTTTGCAGTTTATTTTCTTTTCGGGCTTAATTAAAACTAAACTTTATTTTCTACTCATTCATACCAGGAAGACCTTGATTTTCAAATCTATTAAAAACTGCTGTTTTTTTTAATTTGTAATATTATTTCTTTTCTCGCTCAAAGCTCCTCTTGGTTCCATTCCGGAGCTCCCAGCGCATTCATGTCAGGAAATAAAGGCAGGCGAAGGCAAAAACACCATTAGCAGCAAGTACTGGCTGGATCCAAATGCGACTGGAACGGCAGTTTTGGTGTATTGCGACATGGACTTAGAAGGTAAGTTATATTTCGAGTACACCTTACGTTTCATTACTGTTGATTCAGTGCCTCTTTGTTTAAAATACATGTTGCATGATGAATATAAAAATGTTAGACTCGTTAATTAAAAGTTTTTAAAACTCAACACATAAGCCTTCTTCAGGAAAATAAGACATTATAATGAGGTGGCAATTCGGTTCACTTCTTTATTTTACACTATAAACAACATTTACACAGAGTTAGCTAAAGTTAATGTAAAATATAAGAAAAAAGAGAAAATACATTAGATCTCCTGGGGTATTTGCATGTTATCAATTCTTAACATCTTCCGCCGCAGCTGTTGCAGACTGCTGAGGTGACTGTTTGGGTTTGTGTAATTTGATTATGATCCGTTTTGGGCAGCCATTTGCCAACACCGCGGAAGTCACTAGACTTTCTGAAAGTTCTTTCCAAGAATATATGGATGAGAATTTTCAGGAAGCAATTGAATGTGGGCTATCCAAACTTAATTTGAAGTCTTTGAAAGAAGGACTAGGAAACACCGTGGAAGTCTATTTATTCGTTCAATGCGTGTTTGTTTGCTCGCGATTGGGAGTCCGCGTTCAGTTGAGGTCTTTACGTGCCGGTTGTGTACGTAATTGTTGAACTTTTAGTTAAATTAATGAATGGCCAAGTTTCCGCATAGTACCAAATTTGCATGGGCCGCTTTACCTGGCTGGAAGCAGTGGACGATGAATGCCTATGGATGACTTTTGCGAATCGAAGCGTTTTCTTCTCTGCCGTTCATTGCGACTTCGTTTTCTAGTTATTTATCAGAGAGCTTACAGAATTACGCTACCCCTACTGACTCTATCTTCTTTAGTAATCTGTATTCTTGACAGCAGAAGCAAAAGGTTGTATTTTCGTACAGAAATCTGGTCGATATGGACTGCAACAAATAATTTTCAATCGGTGTAATTCAGGAAGCTTTACTCAATGGAACATAGACCCTATGCAAATATGGCTGCCTTTATATTATTCTTTTGTCCCGAACAAGGTTAGTGAGGCAGTTTTGAATACAAACAAAAGAGTAATTAAACGGTAGCTATTTTTCCATTGGGTCTATACACTGCACGCAAATAACTTCTTTGAGTTTATAGGGACAGTACTCGAAAAGTTTTAGAGGAAATCAAGTCTTCTTTCGCAACGATCGCGCGCGGAATATCTAAAAAATTACCAATGTCAATCATGTTTTTCGCGTTCTACGTCTATCAAAGGTTGCCCTTGCCTCGCTCGAGGGAGATGAAAGCGAAAGTCGATTTGTGGAAAGTTTAGGAAGTCACTTATTTTAACTCTTTGGATCGATAGTCGCTCGCTAGTGTCGGAATATTGTTAGCACGGTTGCAGGCCAAAGACCTCATAACAGCCTCCTTGAAATCTAAATTCTAAAGGATCACCTGTGATGTCCTAAACAGAGTATTTTTATTTGCACCGCACTGTAATAGCCACCAGCTATATGGGAAGCGATAGAGCTTCTTATTTGCTTTTTTTTTTTAAAAAAATGGCGGGAACTACTTACAAAGATCGCGAGGCACGATGTTTCACATGCTGCTTACGTCACCGGAAGTGCATTGAACTACGTATCATTACACGCACCACAGATTACAAAGTCTCGTTTTCAATCGTTTGAACGTCATCAAGATATCGATAAATGCATCACTAGAAGCCAAAACTGTGGCGTGAATGTGGCGTGAAAGGATTTGCTGGAGATGGCCGCTCGTGTTCACGTAAATTTGCTGACTGACCGGCGGAACTGATAACTGGAGCCCCCATGCTAATCTCAGCTTATAAACGTATTGTGTCCAGAGTATTATTTCTGTTGTAGATATCGATGAATGCAAGACAGGGAGCCATAACTGTGACGTGAATGCAAACTGCACTAACACTGTTGGCGGACATAACTGTACTTGTAAGGAAGGATTTGCTGGAGATGGTCGCTTGTGTTCAGGTAAATTGACCATACTTCAATGTATAACAATTTTTAAACTAAATGCATATTCAGTTAATTATTTTATGCCTGAGAAAACTGTGATTGGCTGAGAGTAGGCCATTTTATTGTTTTTTCTTTTGCTTTCACTGCCGCGAAAAGAAATGAGCGCGCGTTTGTAACTTTGAGTCATACCATATTTAACAGAGGGGACAGATTATGAAGCCAGGCAAACATAAACTGAGGAGCAAACAAAGATGCCAAGATTAATGTTGGAAAGTCCACGACCGAGCACAATCTTTTTTGAGCTCGTACACTATGCATGAATTAACCAGCACGTTTCTATTGGTTAGCTCCCCAGTACGAAGTAAACTATTGTGTTTTGTGCAGGATCAAGGCCACAAAACAGAACAATAACCGTCATACAACAAAGAACTTTGACGAGTTTCATAACCATTCCTCTCCATTAACTATGGTCATACCGCGATAAATGATCAATCAACTGAAAACTGGATTTACCTGCTACTGTTGGCGGATATAACTGTACTTGTAAGGAAGGATTTGCTGGAGATTGTCGCTTGTGTTCAGGTTATTCTTAACTGTAGCTGAGTTTTTTTTCTTATTGTTTATTACAGTTTTGATGGAGTTTAAAAGCCCATCTTTAAACCTTTTGCAAAATGTACCAGATTGTTTTTGCCTTCTCGAATTACTGTTTGCCTAAGTCTTCCACCATTAAATTTGAACGTCAATACTGGATAGTCAAATTGAACGTAATGATAGACTGGGCACTACTAGCTTTAATGACGTTTCTCTCAAGATCTACCCTATGACTTTACCTCAAAATTTCCGCACGTGAAAATTGGCTCTGATTAAACATTTATGCTAACTAAAATAAAAATCTGTGAGACACATTTTTAGCAAACAAAGCAAATGGGAAATTTTGCCTAATTTGAAAATAGCTCAAACTCTGTCTTATAGATTTTTCAAAATATTAGGTCCTAGCGCAGTTCACCCCCACAAATCAACTAAAATGAGTTTAAAATCTCTTTTATTTAGTTTCTTACAGCCAAATGATATGGCTTCGCTCAAAGGACGATGGCCATTATATTATATTATTAACCTTGCTTGGACGAACAGATTGTTTTTCAGCGAAAGCTAATTCCAAACAATTTGGACAATGATAACAATTTGATGGATGAAATATACAATTTTACAGACAAATATGTCAAAGAATATCAAGCGAGTGTTAATGAGACACTGCTGCTGTACAGATTAATATGTTACAGCCACACCCCCATAGGGGGAGGGGCAGATCTAACCGTACCACCGAGGTAATTGGCTCTTCAGCCACACTAGAAGAAAATTAATATGGGTAACAACGTTGTACCTCTCTCCTTTTTGCTGGGTAGATGCAGGAAAACAGAAACAAAACACTGATTATAGTGGTAAAACATGGGTGAAGGGGAGGCAGAGCCTATCTCCCTTAGAGTAGCAGCGTCTCTAGGGGAACCTATGTTAGGGGGTAACATAGGATGGACCAGAAGAGGGGTGCCCTTCTGGGAGGACAATAGGTCAGATGGTACGATGGCACCATCCTGGTGAGATACGGACCTATTACCGAGGGTAGTAATAGCACTTACTGTGGGGCAAAGTGCAGCCTAGGTTACACTCCCCTGCCACGACTGTGTGAGCCCACTGTTAGCCTGAGAGGGGGATGGGGTGAACACAATCACCCCACAGTAAAGAAAAATAAAGCAGACCTCTATAGTAGTAGGAGGTTTCCCATCCGCAATGAGATACAAGAACCGAAGCATGGGTTATAATGACTGATACTGCCTTGCTTCACTAAGTTATAAATCAATAGATAGTGTAGTTAACCTAAATGATTGACCCTTTCAGCCCTGTGGTGTAAGCGGCATGAAAATAATGAGTATGCTACATTGCAGTCAGTAAAGGAGAAAAAAAAAGAATGGTTCCATGACAAAAGACAGTGAATATGGCCTGTTGGGAAACGAAAGTTTCAAGCGACTAGTGTTGGGAAATGGGGAAAGCGAGTGGAGAGAATTTGCATGTTGATAATAGGGCTGAAAGGGTCCATCCAGATCTTATAGTAGACCTAAATTACAACATTAGAGATATCCATGGCTAATTTCTTAGGGACATCTAATTTTTTTTTTGAGGAGTTCTGATGTAACGTTCATAACAGTCCGAGCTCCAGCGGCCCAATACCTTAATAAGCCACGAAGGCACACCTGCCGCGGCTGCGGTAGTAGCTGCATCAATCCGGAAACTGTAGTAGCTTGAATAATAGCTTACAACTGAGACAGGGTCAGAAGACAATGGCATTATTAACTGGGGATTAAAGGAGTTGGGAGCGGGTATAGCGGCATGCCAAAATCACATGAGAGCATGGGGGCAAAATACTGGGAGCTTTGTCGCCTGATTACCCATGTGGTAAACGAATACTTTACATTGGACATTGACCTAAGGCTATTGCACAATGGCTAAAATAGGAAAGATAACAAACTAGTAACAACTTTAGATGACAGCTATGATGCACACACTACAGGGCTCATTAACCACAGTTTAAATGCTTAAACTTCTAAAACAACACAACTATATCAATACTCGAAAACTGAGCAAAATAGCATCGTATTGTTATGCAGATACAAAACATCTTCACTAAACCCTCAAAGCAAACTTAACCGAAGAAAAACAACTTCGTACTGAACACGAATATTTCACGTGACTCACTTCAGTCGCCATTCCAATACTTAACATAACATATATAGAACAACATAACAACTCTATTTCAGTGTCGATGTCTTTAGCTTAAATAGCCGTAATTGGGGACACTAAAATAATAGGATACAAATAATTAACTGAACTAGTTTTTGTATAGTATTATCAAGTAAATTTATAGTTCACTAAAATCTAAAATTTGTTGAAAGTTAAAATTTAAAAGTTAAAAGTTATCCCGACTAAAATATACAGCCATTGCTAAAATAGTTCCAAGAATTCTAACAGCTACAAATAAGGTCTACTAGGTAATTGCGCGGTATATTGGACTTAAGGATTGTAGGGTAGGTTTGTTCTTAGTTTTGCTGTCTAATCTAGACCATATATAAGGTCCAAAGTACTTTAAGGAACGTTACCCGTATTGCACACTATTAAATCTACGCAGATATAAATCCTTATTTCGGTTAAGTGATACCTTTGCAAAAACTTCATGATTCTGATTTACAAGCTTATGAGAGAAAACCTATGAAGCGTTATAAGGGTCACTATTCGGACGAAATTTCTGTTATGTACCAGCCTTGAATTATATTCGGCATTGCTGCTAAATTATGTTATTAACGTATGAAGCGTTATAAGGGTCAATATTCGGACACAATTTCTGTTATGTACCAGCCTTGAATTATATTCGGCAGTTTTGCTTAATTATGTTATTACATTGAAAATTCTCTTTTCAATTTTCGAGAATTTTGTTCTCTTAAGCCGCAGAATTATGTTTTATCTTTTGTCATCATGTTTTCTATTTTCTCGAATTTCTACTGAAATACGTCCTGTTTGCTGCTGAATTATGTTGTTATATATTATGTTATGTTAAGTATTGGAATGGCGACTGAAGTGAGTCACGTGAAATATTCGTGTCCAGTACGAAGTTGTTTTTCTTCGGTTAAGTTTGCTTTGAGGGTTTAGTGAAGATGTTTTGTATCTGCATAACAATACGATGCTATTTTACTTAGTTTTCGAGTATTCAGATAGATTTGTGTTCTTTTAGAAGTTTAAGCATTTAAACTGTGGTTAATGAGCCCTGTAGTGTGTGCATCATAGCTGTCATCTAAAGTTGTTACTAGTTTGTTATCTTTCCCATTTTAGCCATTGTGCAATAGCCTTAGGTCAATGTCCAATGTAAAGTATTCGTTTACCACATGGGTAATCATACGACAAAGCTCCCAGTATTTTGCCACCATGCTCTCATGTGATTTTGGCATGCCGCTATACCCACTCCCAACTCCTTCAATCCCCAGTTAATAATGCCATTGTCTTCTGACCCTGTCTCAGTTGTAAGCTATTATTCAAGCTACCACAGTTTCCGGATTGATGCAGCTACTACCGCAGCCGCGGCTGGTGTGCCTTCGTGGCTTATCAAGGTATTGGGCCGCTGGAGCTCGGACTGATATGAACGTTACATCAGAACTCCTCAAAAAACACTATTAGATGCCCCTAAGAAATTAGCCATGGATATCTCTAATGTTGTAATTTAGGTCTACTATAAGATCTGGATGGACCCTTTCAGCCCTATTATCAACATGCAAATTCTCTCCACTAGCTTTCCCCATTTCCCAACACTAGTCGCTTGAAACTTTCGTTTCCCAACAGGCCATATTCACTGTCTTTTGTCATGGGACCATTCTTTTTTTTTCTCCTTTACTGACTGCAATGTAGCATACTCATTATTTTCATGCCGCTTACACCACAGGGCTGAAAGGGTCAATCATTTAGGTTAACTACACTATCTATTGATTTATAACTTAGTGAAGCAAGGCAGTATCAGTCATTATAACCCATGCTTCGGTTCTTGTATCTCATTGCGGATGGGAAACCTCCTACTACTATGGAAGGTCTGCTTTATTTTTCTTTACTGTGGGGTGATTGTGTTCACCCCATCCCCCTCTCAGGCTAACAGTGGGCTCACACAGTTGTGGCAGGGAAGTGTAACCTAGGCTGCACTTTGCCCCACAGTAAGTGCTATTACTACCCTCGGTAATAGCTCCGGATCTCACCAGGATGGTGCCAT
>JAHPZR010002772.1:0-12500 GCA_019787425.1 Platygyra sinensis
AAAAATCTTGTGTTGTGTTTCAAGAATTGTTTGTTATGTTTGCAGATATGGGCCACCGTAAAAAACAACATTGCGTGTAATAGAGGGTCCACAATAAGCTTCTCTAATCCCGCTTTCCCACCCATACAATTAATCCCGCCATCCCACCCTTTTTCACTTGGGAATCCCGATCCCACCCACTTTGTAAATACACTTTTGTGTTAATTATTAATTTGTTAAAAGATAATTAATGCAGAAACTTTAGAAAAGTAAACATCAGAGAAAAGATCATGAAAGGCCTACCTGTATGCAATGGGTAGCAGATAAGTAACCAGAAATTATTGTTGAGCTTCGTTCTTTATTAAACGTTTCGCTATTTTGTTATTTTTTAAACGTATCAGTACAGGGAAGAGATTGTTCACTCCAACCCATATATTCCTAGTCCTGATGTTTTAGAAGACAATCAGCTGAGTATTTGAAGATGTGTGTTAGTTTGTGTGTCTGGCATTCCATCGGGTGCCAGTAGCCCAATGGCCCGATTTATACTAGAGACGGATCATCCGTCTAGGACGAGCTTGGGCAAAGAACGATAGCTCGTCTGATAATCCGTCTGTGTATAAATACGGGCAAGCAGACGGATCATCCATCCAGACGAGCTATCACGATAATCCGTCTTGTCAGACGAATCATCGTGGATAACTCGTCAAGACGGATGATCCGTCGCTGTGTATAAATGCGGGAAGAAGACGAACTATCCACGAAGACTACACCTTGTTACAAGAAGCCAGCTGCCCTTTTCAATAAACTATAAAAACGGTATAAAAGCGGGACGAGTCACACGACACACCGATAGTTCGTCTCATAGTCTTTCCCGTATTTATACTAGACGGATGATCCTTCTCCACGGATGATCCGTCTGGACGGATCATCCGTCTCCAGTATAAATGGGACCAATGACCCCTAATCCTGTTCTGCTGTAGCGTGTTTTTTCTTAAGATAGGAAGATTTGGTCCATATTATCTCCATCCATCAAGTTGTCATAACATGCATCGTCAAATTGTCGAAAAAATGAAAAAAAAAAGAAAAGAATGTTTATTGAGTATTTTAACAGAACATTAGCCTGGTATTGAACCGAACAGCACGGCCGCAAGAACTCGGGCGAGCTGAAAATTTTGCAATCCCACCTATTGGTCTATCCCTAAGCCCCATGTGTTTTGACATAGCAAGTCTCTCGCAACGTTCATGTGCGAATTCGAAGAATTTGAAACCGGATCTATAAATGATATTTCATATTGAGTTCCTCTTTTCGTTTCTTAGTTAACGTGCTATTTAAACGAATGACATTTATGAATCACTTCTGTTAGCGAGACCACTTCAGGTCCGTCGATCATAAACAGTCACAACATAGAGCAGAGGACATGAAAGTTCATAAAGGTCACACCAGATCAGACACGATTCACCAGAAACAAACTGCAAATACATGGTCTAAACAAGGTCTAAAAAGTCAACTACACTGAATAAGGTTTAAAAAGTTAACATACCCGACAGTTTCTTTCAAAGCTTTCGTTGAGCGACGTCAGTTTCCTAGAAACCTGTGTTCGGAACTTTTCTTTTCGAAGGAAGGCATTACCGCTCGTACCCTTTTCATAATAAATGGCAACGCATTTATAATGTCGCATACTTCGTTTCCTGATTCGTTCGGTAAATTACTGCAGATTACTGACACCGCTATCTAGCGTGGCCATACTGACTACAACAAACCACACACTCAGCACTCGTAAAAAGGTCGAAAGACTGGAAAAAAAATATAAAAGATCGGGACTGAGGAGACGCTGGGGACACTTAGGTCAAAAGTACAAAGACTCTACTTCATTATTTCTAAATAATGATTTTACGCACTCAGTGAAGTTTATTATTTATAAGTAATAAATTTACCCCCGGCGAAATGAAACTTCATTATTTGTAAATAGCGAACTCCCAGCGAAATAGTTTAATTATAAATGATGGGAAAAACAAACTTAATGATATGTAAAAAGCCTGATTTATAAATAATTGAAATTGTTTAGTTTACTATTTGTAAATAATTCATTACTCTGTCATAAAAGATTATTCATCAGGCCTGACTAACCTAAAATAATTATTTACATATAAACTGACAGGTTATTGTGTCTTATTTATAAACAAATTTTCTGGCATTTCCAATTATTTATAAATACGGGAAAAGTTACTAACATAAATTTCGTTTAAATAATAAATTTACAAACGGCGCCCAATACAAATGCGCGTATGTAATCAATATTATTCTTCGGTCCACGGTCAACAAATCCCATACCTTTTCCATGTCTGTTAGATCACAACTGACCGCCATTTCTTTAAGCACTGAGCAACAATTGACTTTGAAGGACTCTGTCGAAAGTACGGACTCCATTTGCGCCGAGAGGGATTGCTGCATGCTTCTCTGAATAAGCTGTGATGCCTGTGTGAAAAACATATACAGAGATTACATGCGGTTTGGGATTCTCTTAACTCTTTAACTCGTTGTGAGCAAATAGAGAGAGGCTTCTATTAACATTTGTTCACAGTATGTAGTTTGTGCAATTTTGTTCAGTGTGAAATATTTGATTTACCTCTAAGGAATTATCGCCTCTCTGTCCATAAATGCCAACAGTTGGTGCGCACTGAAAAAATCTCGGCAGAGCCTTTTGATTAAATGCATCCCTAGTGCATCTTGCAATATCATATGCAATCTGAAAGAAATCGTATTTTCTAACAATGATGAATAGGAATAAAACATTGTAAATCAACAGGAGATTGGTTAGACTCCGCTATGAATGCCCTTTCGTAACCTTTGGATTTCCATCGTGAGTCGCAGAACTGCCGTCCTCCTGAATCAACTAATTGCAGGGGTTCTTACGGCCTACTAAGATATCAAAAGAAAACCGCTTCTCTGCGTTAAAAAAAAGATTAATAAATGTTTGCCAGTAAAGACCAGGAGTCGTTTCCTTTTTGTTGGACGAATTCATGCATAATTTAATGCCAGCTTTTAATGATTTTTGCTCTCAATCTTTGAAAACGTGTAACTGACTGATATATCGTCGATTACACATATCCAGCCTATTATAAAAATAGTTAAAGGTTTACTTATTGATTACCACAAATATTCTGCACGTCAAATCCTTCCTGTACCATAGCTCTGTCCTTTTTTTCTCCTTTTCAATTGGCAGCTTTCCAAATGCTTCGATGGCTTGTCGACGTTTGGTACCATCCATCGCTTGGTATTTCTTCAAGACATCACTGCGCTTGTTTCTGCTGGTGACATCTTCAGAATTGCTTTGGTAACTGCGGTGATTCATCTCTGAATCGTTGTTCATCCTATTTTTCAGACGATTTGAGAAACCATGGTAAAAAAGCTACAAGAAACCGTTATACACTCCTGACCTAAACACTGACCTACGTATTACGTGTTCTCAAAGCTCAAATGAAAATGTTCTTGACATACCTTTGTCGTAAACTCTCATTTTCTTGCGATAGTCGCTCGTTCAACGATTTAAGCTCATGGTAATCGTAGTTGAGTTTTTCGAAACGTTCATATGTCTCCTTTGCCATCTTAACTGCGGTATTGTTGGCCTCTAAGAAGCTGTTGAAATTCATTTTCTGTGATCCTTCGGCCATTTCCGACGCTTCTGCGTGAATTGTAGTATCCTCTGGATGTTGGGGCTTAATTTGTTGATGTCGAACCAAGCCACATTCACCCCGAGTTGTGGAACACTGTCCCATACAAATTTGTAGTTTGGACCCTTCGGTTTAGTGTTGATAACATTACTTTAAGAGAAATTCAATACGCAATGCCTTTGTTTATTTCTAAGAAACAGGGTGTGTCATTTCTAGGAAACATAATTATTCATTAGCATTGCGGTAACCACAATAGAAAAGCGACTAAACGTTGTCGTTTTCCATCATTCTGGGAGCTCACAACTACATAGACACAGCTGACGTACACGAAAAAAATGGAGCATTTATGACCGTGTATAAGTAGTCCCGGTTTCCTGGATTAAGAGCTACCATTCAACGCTCGATGCCCGCTTATCATGTACCTTTCGTAGTGAATATTGGTTGATGTTGGATAACATGGCGTCTCAAGCTAAAAGAGATGTAATCATTGCGATCGACTTCGGAACAACCTACAGCGGGTTTGGATATGTTTTCCCAAATGCATCCGAAGATCATATCTACGTCTTTCAGGACTGGGGAAGAGGACAAGGGATTAGTTACAGCAAGACGCCAACAGCTCTTCTCTTGAAGGAGAATGGTGAGCTGCACAAATTTGGACATGCAGCAGTGGAGATGTACGGCAAACAAGCAATGTCACAAAAGGACTGTAAAAAGCTGTTGTATTTTGAGAAATTTAAATTGCTGCTTCATTCAGAAGAGGTACGTTAATTTACTTTCTTGCACATAAATTGTTCTCGTATTTTCTGTTAGGGTTTCCGGATCAGCAAATCGAAACTGAAAGGGAAACTATTACAAATATTGGGGGTTTTCACCTGACGTCACTAAAAAATCAAACTACAAAACTATTGATCCCCTTGAGATTTTACTTTCATGCTGTTTAAGAGCAGCTGAAAACTAATATTCACACAAATTTTCGCTCCGAATGGGCTCTTGGTTTTGTGATAGAATCCGCTTGAATTTCGAAGCTTTTGCGTGATGTGGCATTTACATGACGCCGGGAGAGCTGTCATGCTGGTTAAAAGTGACTTAAACGGCTTAGAAAGTAAACATTTATTAAGAAAATGTGAAATTGTTATTGTTGGCATGAGGATGTCCCCCACATGCTCTGATGGTCATAATTAAACGTTATCTGGGTGATAATTGTTAGAACCCGGGTTTTACGTACGCAAGGCATGCATTGGGAAGGAAAAAATTCCCAGTAAGAGAATCTCCTCTTTAGGGCATTGAAAATTGAACTTCATGCCCTGGAGCTTTGATTTTCATGCCTAGGATATGGCCCAAAACATCTGCCTGAATAAATTTAGCCGAAGACTAAGGTCGAAACTTTCTTTTTTTTAATGAATTCCTAATTAAAATGTTCTGAAAGCTTTTACGCACATTTTGAGCAGTAAGACATTTTCTATATCTATAAGTTATGACAATGGCACACTAAATTACTGTATAGCCACAAAAAATGCTACCTGAGGGTGTGGCAAAATTTAATTTTATAAGCGCTGAGAAAGAACGGCTTAGAAAGTAAACATTTATTTATACTATTTTCATGGTGTGGGCATTGTTTTGGAATGATTTAATGCCATACCTCGATGAAAGACACCAAGTGAATGTCAAAAGGCGAGAATGGCGTCTATCAGGCATATCCAAATGCCACATGAGAAGTATTTGCTTCTGATCTCGTGTCAAATGAGGCTTGCTTTTTATTCTCAGGGCAATTTGGTAGTAGCGCAGTAACTGTTAACGCAAAATCCCTCTTCTGGGGCATTGCCTATGCAGGATCATGCTAATTGTTATTTCGGGTTAATGTATTAGAAAAGTAATATTTTAATGTTTTTGAGTTCCTTTAGAGATAAATTCACGCTTTTGTAGCAAAACTCAGTGACAGAAGTTTCTGTTGGTTTCCGGTCGCCATGTTGGTGCCCATCTGGATAGGCTCAAGCATGGCGTGTCCATATCTCTATAAATCCGGGTAAAAATTTTCTCCATATATCTTGCTTAAGAAAAATTGCTGTGACCTGAATCTTGGTGAAAGTCTTTGCGTATTTGCCTTCTTTCTTTTCTCAGATTCTGGACTTAATCTATTGAACGGTTTTTCATTTACTTTGATCTATTTTGAAAGGCGTGACACTGAAAACCAGCAATAGATAAAATACAGTGGAACCTCTATTTAACGAAGTCCTCGATATAACGAACGATACTCTACGTCCCGGCCAAAATTACAGTAAAATGTATGGAATAGAACGTCGATATAGCGAATTCTTCGATATAACGACATAATACCGAAGCCCAAACGTAAAATGTACCTCGATACAACGAATCACAATGTCAACACGCGACAGAAGATAAACGCTGTACAGATCAACAGTCAGCAAATCCATTAATCCTTTATGGTAAGAACAGCAACCTTTCAGTCAACGGCTTATTATTTGTCATAGACATTGGCACTATAGTATTTCCACAGAAGTCACCTGTGTTACAAATCAATCATTAACTATGACCTCGATATAACGAACATTTTGGTCGTTTCCCCTCAGATTCGTTATATCGAGGTTTTCATTACAACGAACCCTCCATTTAACGAACAAATTTTGCCGGTCCCCAGCGACTTCGTTAAATCGAGGTTCCACTGTACTGAGCATTAATTAGGATTTCAATCAGGGATTTTAACGTTTAAGAGATTTTATGGATACAGGGAATCTGAAAGTCAAAATGCCGTGAAGATTTTGACATGTCGATTGTCTAGCCACCAATCAGATCCGAAGTAAAACCGAAAAGACTGGTTGACAAATTAACGGTGTCTCACGAAGCCGCACTTCGATTTTTTTTTTATTCCGAAAAAAAAGACTGTTACACTGAAGTTTCATCCTGTGTTGATTTGCTGCTGTTTCTGCTTCCTTTGCCAGATTGTTAATAAACTGTCTTTTATCATGCTTGATAGCTCTTCGCACTTCCTGGTTGGCTTTGTTGTACTGTTTCTGCGCTTCCCTTCTAGCAGCCCTTGTTCTGCTGTTGCTGATCTTGCCCTTTAGCTTCCTTCTGCTCTCAATTTTGCTTAAGGTTTCTGTGGTGATCCATTCTTTGTGCTGGTTTCGCCTTAGACCTAGGATCTCGTTAGATGTATCTGTCCATGCCTGCTTCCGGTCATTCCATACACCTTCTATGCTCTGCTGTTCCTCTTCATCTGCTAGGTCTGCTAGGACCTGGTACCTGTTGTTTAGTGCAATCTGGAAAGCTCTAAGAGAGGGTGGATCTTGAAGTAGCTTGATATTGTACCTTGGAGCTACTTTGGGGTTTCTGGTGTTGTATTTCCTGAGCTTTAGCCTCAGTGTGGCCACAACTAGGTGGTGATCTGATGCCACGTCTGCTCCTCTGCACACTCTCACGTCGTGCACTGATCGCCTGAATCTCTTGCTAATGCAGATATGGTCAATTTGATTTTCAGTGTTGTGGTCTGGGGACATCCAGGTTGTTTTATGTATGCGTTTGTGTGGGAAGATGGAGCCACCAATAACCATACAGTTGAACGCACACATTTCCACGAAGAGTTCCCCATTTAAATTTATTTCACCCTCTCCATGCCTTCCCATAACTCCCTCTCTTCCTGTGTTGTCGCTGCCGATCTTTGCATTGAAATCTCATTGAAAGACCTGTATGAACTGACAAGGAAGCTAGCAGGAAAGAAGAGCGCTGCTCCAAAACCCATCAAGGACAAATACGGCAACACGCTCACCGAGCAGGAAGACCAAATGAAGAGATGGGGAGAATATTTTGAGGAATTATTGAATCGACCATCACCACAAGGTTCTATAGCCATCCCAGAAGCCGAGCTCATGTTGGATGTTAATACTGAAAAACCCAGCAAGGAAGAAATAGCAAAAGCAATACAGAAACAAAAGAATGGGAAAGCTCCAGGGCCAGATGGCATTCCAGCAGAAATTCTAAACACCTCAACGCAGATGCTGTATGAGATCTTTGAGAAGGTTTGGGAGGAGGAAACTATTCCTGAGGACTGGAAAGAGGGCTATCTTGTAAAAGTCTCCAAAAAGGGTGACCTAGCAAACTGTAACAACTATAGAGGAATTACCATGCTATCTGTACCAGGAAAAATCCTCAGCCAAATAATCCTGCAAAGACTAATAGATGCCCTTGAGGAGATCTTAAGGGACCAACAAATGGGCTTTAGAAAGAACAGGTCTTGTACTGACCATATCGCAACCCTAAGAATTATAGCTGAGCAGTCGCTAGAATGGAACTTCTCACTATACATTACTTTCATAGACTTCGAAAAGGCCTTCGATAGTGTCGATCACAACACACTCTGGAAGATTCTCCGTCACTATGGAATCCCGGAGAAGTTTATTGCCATCATACAACAGTCCTACTTCAATTCCCAAATCAGAGTAATACACAATCGTGAACTAACACCGCCTTTTTCTGTAAAGTCAGGAGTCCGACAAGGCTGCATCTTATCACCTATGCTATTGGCTTTTGGTTATCGATTGGATAATGAAGACCACAACGGAAGGCTCCAGGACAGGATTACAATGGACTCTCCTCTCCCAACTCCACGATCTAGATTTTGCTGATGACATCGCTCTACTTTCCCACAACCACAGGCATGCGCAGGACAAAGTCCATTCACTGGCTACAACCGCAGAAATGGCAGGTCTCAACATCAAGAAAAGCAAGACCAAGACAATGCGCATAAACAGCACAAACCAAGCTCCAATTAAGCTAGACAACGACGACATAGAGAATGTCGCCTCCTTTACCTACCTAGGAAGCGTGATAGCTGTTGATGGAGGATCCGAACGAGACGTGTTGGTGAGGATTGGCAAAGCCAGAACAGCTTTCCTTCTACTCAGACCCGTGTGGAGATCAAAGGAAATATCCCTGAGGACCAAACTAAGGATCTTTAACACAAATGTTAAAACAGTCCTGATGTATGGAGCTGAAACTTGGAGAGTAACAAAGAACATCACAGATAAAACCCAAGCCTTCGTTAACCGCTGCCTACGCTACATCCTTGGTGTAAGATGGCCAAACACTATCAGCAACGAAGATCTATGGGCAAAAACCCAGGAAGACTGGATGAAGGTCCAAATCAGAAGAAAGAAATGGAAATGGATTGGCCACACGCTAAGAAAACCACACAACAGCGTAACTAAACAGGCACTTTTCTGGAACCCCCAAGGAAAGAGAAACCGTGGGAGGCCGAAAAACAACTGGAGAAGATCAGCCGAGCAAGAACTGCGGCAAATAGGTCTACGATGGACCCAAATTGAACACCAAGCCCAGGACAGAGAACAGTGGAAGAAAACTGTAAACGAGCTATGCTCCTCATAGGAGCCAAGGCTATATATATATATATATACACTGAAGTTTCATTAGTACTAATTTAACCTGTGTTCTATTTGTGCAAGCAAATTGGAAATTCGACGTGTGGCTCAAACCTGTACGCGCGTACTTGCAGCTAAGACTACCAACCTAGCGCGGGAACCCAGACACCGAGACGAAGGCGAGGTGAATATTCACTAATGTTCACTGAGCCTGAAGCGAATGAAGTATTAATTTCACAGGGAAATAACCTTTCGTTTCAATGGCAAAACTCATTGAGAGATAATTCCTTCGGGACACAAACAAAGCTCTAAATTTGAGTGAAACACTTTTTCGAATAACGCGCGAATGAAAAACAGCACGGACCTAAATTCAGACGAGGTTGTCTAAATATCAATTATCTATCATATCCCAGCTTCTTGATATAATATATTGAATGGTTAACCAGCCATAGCGTCATAAGCCGAGCTTTTCGATCAGTCAGGATGTCCAAATCTTATATTCACCCACAAGGGACCCAAATGTTAAATCAGTATTGAAAATAAATGTACTGTTCAGTATTTACCTGTGTTCCTATTTTTTTTTTTTTTTTTGAGTCCTTTAGAAACGGGGATTAATGGCGCTAAGGCAGTTTACGTATTGTTTCGTTGGACGACCCTAAAAGCCAGAACGACGGAAATATTGGTTAAAAAAGTGGCTTATTTCGGGGAATTTGGCTATCTGAACAGTTCATGTATATTAGAAAAAGTATTATTTTAATGTTTTTGAGTTCCTTTAGAGATAAATTCACGCTTTTGTAGCAAATGTAAAAATTGCTGTGACCTCAATCTTGGCGAGAGTCTTGACGTATTTACCTTTTTTCTTTTCCCAGATTCTAGAGTCTATCAATTGAACGGTTTTGCTTTTTATTTTGATCTATTTTGACATTGAAAACCAGCAACAGAGCGTATTAAGTATGGAACCGTTATGTTTGTGGAGCTGACCTAATGCCGGGTCCTCAATTGTGGCGTCCGGAAAATAGTGTAAACATCTGGACTTACTATGGCTATCTAGTCGACTGATTATCTGAACCGAACCAAAAAAAACATTTATACAAGCACTTTTCTTAATATTTAAACTACTAAAATGGCTAAAAATCACGAGATGAGTCTCTACAGCTGTTTCGACAAAGGTTGTTCAACACAAGCGTAATAGCGCATGCGACAATACCGATTGGTATTACATGTATGTCAAAAATTGGTACAAATAGTTTTGGCGTTCCTTGATTGAGTTTACCAGTGTTTCAGGGAGAAAAAGCGTGAATACAAGTGTTTGTACTGTACCTTCTGTCATGTTGAAATACCTTCAGCTTCGATTAGCAACCGTTGGTCACCATCACCCATAATACTTTTCGGCATTGTCGCGTGCGCTTTTACACTTTTGTAGAACAACCTTTCTTAAAACAGCTATATTTATCGACAAACGCGATGTTATCTTTACACCACGCACGGCCGTAACTCCGAAATTCAAAAATGCGCTGTATTCCAATCGAAGAACGCTATTGAGCTCAGCTGGAAAGTTGTAAACAGATGTAAATTTGGTACCTCTAATGCCTGATGGGGATAAAACCTTTAGTGGCTTTTTACTTTTGGGATTGAGAATTAATGACGTCACGTGAACACACCCTATTGGCGACAGCAATTATAAAACCTGATAACTCCAAACTAAAAAGATCAAGTGAGAAGATTTGGAAAAAACGAGGGTAACGTGCAAAATGAATAAAGAGCTGAACATTCTCGTTTTGCAAACAATATCCAGTTCCATGTAATAATGCCCGATGCTGACCTACGCAAGATTTTGTGTTGCGTTCTTCCCCGAGTATTTTCGATCAAAAGAGAGATGCCCGCGGTCTAAGAAGTGGCTGCGTTAAACAGTGGCTTTATTTCCATAATTACATTTAACACTTAATGACTGGTCCCGAGGGGAACAATGAATTTTGTTTCCCTAGAATCTCAATGTTTCCCGAGACGAAACATTGTGATTCCAGGGAAACAAACTTCACTGTTCCTTAAGGGACCAGTTACTGAGTGATTTTGTTGTGTAGCAAAAGAAAACAAAAGCAGATTTTAAAAACGCGCTGAGATTCTAGCGACAACATAAGGCCACCTCTGCCGGATCACGTGCAACAGCGGTAACCATTTCGCGGGTAACAGTGAACTGTTTCCTGCTTGACGCCATAGTTTTCGCAATGTTGCCCGCTTATGGCATTTGGCGGTAAACAGTTATATTGTTAGATGTCATGTGACCTTGAGCTGGCCAATAAATGGGCGCGCTGTAGAGGGAAAAACGACAGCTGTATAACAATGACAATTGTTTCGGGACTGGGCTTAATACAAAAGGGGTGGCCAGTTTATAGGTAGCCGCTGAAAAGGGTTTGGCTGTATTTATACATGACCATATATTGTTTCAACACTTCATTCGATGCATTTCATGGAGTTTAAACTGTTAACCAAATGTTATCTGTAAATATCTTTATTTAGGATCTTAACGAAGAAACAGAAGTAGAAGCCAGGAATGGAAAAAAATGGCCAGCCTTGGATGTCTTTGCAAAGTGCCTTGAATACTTAAAAAAAGTGGCAACAGATACCGTAAACGCACGGCATTTGAAGTCACAAAGAGACAACCCCGATGCAGAAGCAATGTACAAACCCTCACAGATTCAATGGGTTATAACAATTCCAGCAATATGGAGTGTTACTGCCAAAAAGTTCATGAGAGAAGCTGCTTACAAGGTAATTTATATCCTTTCTGAAATATCGCATAGTTTAACTGGTTGCATAACGTTTCATTCTCAGTGAGATATCAGTGATGAAGATCGTTTGATTGCCATGTATGAAAAAGTTACATACAATTTCGAATGATGTAATTGTATAAATTATTCCCGTAAAATTGATATGATATGCATAATTGCAGACTAATTTGTACTAATAATATTCTTAAAAAAATTACTCGATTCTGATTGGCTGAGAGCAGTGAAGTTCAAGTGTAACACCATTGCAAAGTACACATCGTAACTCTAGATTATGATTGGCTGAAAGACAACAGGAAATTTAAAAAAGCCAATGATGTCACGTAAAATGGTAACGAAAATTTTCTGCGGAATCTTTGAAAAAGTTTTCTGCAATGAGAATAATGGCTTCAAGAAAGATCTATCGGCACTTCCTGCACCCGAATTTATTCATTTTTATATTACAATAATTATAGTCATCATATATAGTATATATAGTATATTCTTCTCAAGTATGCAGGATATGTATGTATGTATGTATGCATGCATGCATTCATGCATGCAGACATACATACATACATATCCTGCATACTTGAGAAGAACAATTTTTCGAGAGCGCTCAACTTAACAGGAGCGGTAAATATTAATATTTTGATGTAGTTCCAGACTTCAAATAGTACTCATCGCTTTA
>JAHPZR010002772.1:15000-37500 GCA_019787425.1 Platygyra sinensis
AAGTGTGGAGCGAAGACAAGCTGAACAAGAAATTCGTAGCGGCTGAAAATTTTGCAGAACTCGTTTCCACAGTTGCTTTAACATGCCTGGAGGGTGGGGGATTTGACCCTGTTTCAAGCTCTAACGGGTGGGGCATTTGACCATCTAAACTGGCAACATGGCGTGGAATTTGACCAAAATTTTTCCAAAAAGTCAAATGCCCGGGGGTTTGCCCGGTGTGGGGGGGGGGGGGATGGGCGGTTTTGGAATTGACTGGTACATAACTAGCGTTGCGGTCTTCCGCCATTTTGGAAATTGGAATATAAATGAGTCCCAGACTCCCAGTCGCCCCACGTGGCCACGTCAGTTTCCTGTGGTGAAGGGCAGTCTAGGGCCTAGTCTATTGTCACGTATATTTCTCCATAGGAAATCAGGAATCCCAATTTCGAGATTGTACCTAAGTCTGATGTATTTATTTATTTTCGATATTTTGACATAGTTCTGGGAATTTTTCTTACTATTATGCTGGCATAATGCTCGATGCTGATACCTCACTATTATGCTCAAAATTATGCCGGCATAATGTGGACAATCCTACTGACAATTCTGGCGATATAATACAAATACAAATGTGTGCGCGTGCCAGTAGTTAGCGCGCGCCGTTTCATAACATACACGTTATGTTTTTCGAAAGAACTAAGAACTTGAGTGTGAACCTATTTATGTGGCGACATAAACTTGCCAATTCATTCTCTTGTTAAGGCTGCTTAGATCTTTTCTAAACGTAATGAAATACTTTTCTTGAAGGCACAGATTGCACTTCCTGTTCTCATTATTATATGGTTTGCAAGTTCTTAGAACTCTCCAGTTAACGCGAAACGACTTCTTTCGGTCTTTGAGGTCCCAGATGTATTTCGATAGCTCGGTCTTGTTTCTTTTCCTGGTGTACCGGAAAGATGTCTGATGGTTTCTATACCGTTCTTTGAAATTTGAGGCGAGTCGGACATAGTTTTCTGTTGTCGTTTCTGGTAAACCACGTTTTCTTGCATACAATTTCCTTGGAGTGCGCATTCTGGTCTATTTCCGCAGTTACACGTGCGTGTTGTTGCAAGGGTGCAGCCGTAGCGCCATCCTGGGCGAGCATGTTCTTATTGTGCGATGAAATGACAGCTTTTATGTTTGGCATGCACGAATAACTGAGTTTAAGGGTATGCCTGTTGAGGATCTTATTTAATGAATGATTCTTGGGGAGGCATTTGTCTACGATGAGCAGAAATTTCCTACCCTGGTTGGTCTTGACATCGCTGTCCCATGGAGGGTTGTACCAGGTGATCTTTCTTTTCCGGGCTTTGTTCTTTCTTGTTGCTCGCTTTGCTTGTGGATCGAATTTAGGCTTGAAGTCGTAGCCACTTTCTTCAAGCGCTTGCTGGTATGGGGCGATAGCTTCATTAAAGACTTGTTCATTAGACGAAATGCTAGTTAGCCGTTTATTAATGTTTCGCGGAATGTTTTTCAGCAATGCCGGGGATGGTTACTCAGCCGGTGGACATACAATAATTTGTTGTTTGGCTTCATGTACGGCTTGTAGCCTCCACGTGAAAGGTCGAAGGTAACATCAAGGGAATTTACTACCTTCTTGTTTGCTTCAATTGTTATTTTAAGACCGTTAGATTTAAAAACATTGCTGACTTCTTGCTTTGTTTTTCAATTTCTCTTGGCGTGGCCTTACATACTGCGATCCCGTCGTCGCGGTAGAGTCCCACTTCATAGTTTAAATTTGGGCACAATGAGAGAAAGCATATACACTCCGATCAACTCGCAGGTCTCAGCTCCGTCGTATGAACCCATTGTTACATCAAACGTGCTGTCAGAGTTCTTTTAGTCCATGGTGAGTTTTGGTGGTAGAAGAGTGATCTTTTCGAGTGGATAATAATGTGCCGGTCTTGTTGGGTGATCTTTGTAAATCTTGATGCGTAGTCCAATGCCTTCATTAACAAAAAAAAAAGCGATGAGTACTATTTGAAGTCTAGAACTATATCAAAATATTAATACATACATACATACATACATACATACATACATACATACATACATACATACATACATACATACATACATACATACATACATACATACATACATACTTAATTGCAACTCCCTACAAGGGTTTTTCAGTTACAAAACTACATAACTATCATGCTAGAATGAGATAATAAATAAATACACATCAAAAAATCAGTAAAATGCAATAAGAAAAAAGGAAAACTACATGAAGTCGTCCTGAGATGAATTAGACGAGGGACGTCATTTAGCCCGTAATCATTGTCCATTTGGACCGTTGCATGTGGCGATGATGTCATGTTGTGCTTGCTTTAGACAGCAAAGAACCTTAGCCACATCGATTTAGGTCTTTGACGTGCGATGGAGTAGACATTTCTAGCTGCTGTTGGCATTATTTGGCCTGAACTTTGATGCGGCCCAAGACTTAGAAAAAAATCTGTTGTAGAGTTGACATGCTACTTTCCCGCTCGTGGAAATTGAAGGCTGACCGGTCGTGAGTAAATCTTTCATTTCCTTGTTTTATCAATTTCAGGCGTTTTTGGCCTAACTAAATATCATCGAAATCAGACCCCACTCCAGACCTTTTATTGCCAGTACGTGGTATAAGCCTCCAAAACTCTCCCCAAGATATCTTTCGGCAATTGAGTCTTTAACCGACAAAGTGGACTCTGAACAGAAAGACTTTAACTTTCTGGGTGATCTAAACTGTAATATGCATGACGGATCAAATCATAACTCATCCACTTTAATGAACATACTTGATATCTATGGACTGAGTCAATTTATCTCTGAACCGACTAGAACTTGAACCGCGGTGCGGTTGTAACCGCGCTCTTTTATCATTTTTAACTCATTCATTGCGAAGCAATGGATGAGTTTTTGCAGAGAGGGGAAAACGGCGTTAGCAGAAATCTGCGTAGACGGATGTGACGTCGTTAGCAAAAATATCGGAAGTGACGTAACAAATTGGTTGGATTTGCGCAACCGCTGACCAAGTAGTCAACTTGCCACGAGTAGCAAACATGACAAGCCTAATTAATGCACTTTCTGGATGATTGCAAAACACCGCGAGAGAATTTGTGTAATAAATGTAGGCATTCAGTGAATAAAATGAGACCAAAACATATCTGTAGATATATATTTAAATATTTATTTTTTCTCCGAAAATGAGCCCGCGTACCTGCCCTTCCCTCCATCTCGTGTTACGTGCCCAAGAAGGCAGCGATATTTTACGAATGTTGTCCACACCAGATGGGATGTATACTGTATTAGTTGATACATGGAGTGAATTTGGTTAAAAATGTTGAAAAATTTTAGAATTTGTGGAGCCCAAACTGGTTTGAGATATTCGTCAGATTCGTCGGCCTCCATTACGGGCTCAATGAGTCTTCTCAACTCATTGAAGGCAGCCATCGTAGATTTTGACTTCAATCGTTTGTGATTTCTGGTGAGTAAATATTGCTTTCTTTAATTGTTTAAATTTGCTTTAAGCAAAACATACAGCCTACACGTCAAATCGAAATGACCCAGAACTAAATTAAAGTCTGTTTCAGACTAAGAGTCCAGAAATATTTCCCAGTGTTACGATCGCTGCGTGACAATTGCTATAAAGCTCCATTCACTCACTAATAAGCTTATTTACAGCGTTATGAAATTGCTAGTTCCACTGAAATGCCAGATGACTACTATTGCTTTATAACAATGGCCCTAAGTCGAATAATAATATTATAAGTAACAGATGATATCCTGAAATGCATAAAGTGGAATAGAACCTGTACTTCGTTGCTGATTATCGTCGCTCGTGTGTTACACGCGTAGACCCAGATCGATCAGGCAAAACAAGACATCAAGTTTAATGAATCTAACCATGATACCAAAACTGACAATCTTAAAGTGATTCCCGGGTAAAAGAACCCGTCATAGATTTTCGATAAAACTTGGTATGGTGTCATTGCAGTAAAAGGAGATGTTAAAAACGTAATAAAAAGAGGGGGTCACCGTGCTTGTTTTCATGCCACGATGCTGACAAATATGGTTATTTGGGTGACTTTTGGTTATCCCAGTGCGCAACAAGTAAGCTCGATTATTTTTCAATGCGGCGTGTTATATCACACAGAGTTCGACTTTCTTTGATTGCTTATTCATCTACGTCCCAGAAAAAATGGCTTCAAATACCCTGCATTATTAATTGATATTTTTATCCCTTAAAGGAAACATAATTTGGACTTGCTCTATTGCGCCCGTTACGTCTCTATCTGTAGCATTTATTTCATTTGCCAAAAAACTAGCCATAGATTTCTGCCAATTTTTTTCTCAGTTATTGCGGATATTGTTCTCATTGAATTTATAAAATAAAAAGTTGGGGTCACCGTGCTTGTTTAAGAGAAAAGGAGCTTTTATCTCGCTATCGAGCTTAGTTTGAGAGAAATCTCTTATGTTTTGTACGCGCGCGCGCTCATGTGCGCGCGCTGATGACGCAAAAATCGTGCGCAGTAGGAATGCGCAATGCAAAACTCGGGAATCACCTTAAAAGTTGTGTAACACTTGGTGACTATTGTAGTCACCCAAATGGGATTGAAATGCAGGTAAATAATCTATTCAATATCTCAGGTTGTTGAAAGCAGAGTTGATCAGAGTTATCTGCAGTGTGTTTGCTTTCACTCAAGACTCTTGTCCTGCTAGGCCCGGGTTTACTAAAAAGGGATGTGCCCTATTTCTGGTATCTTCCAATTTATTTTTTATTTATATCTTCATCTTTTTTATCTATTTAATTTCAGGGGCAGCAGTAAATGTTACATCTACTGGATTATTCCTGGCTACCCATAATAGTCATTTAATAAAAAAAATGTATAAGTAATTATTATAAACAATAATACAGTCAAATGAATAATGACAATGATAACCCAAGAACTTTAAATGATAAATACTTTGAGTTCAAGCTTTCTCAAGGTGTACTGATAAATTTTGCACTAATCACTTAAATTTTTTGAATAAAATATCATACATAAACTGTAACAAGCAAACAGTGAATGAGGCTTTCACTTCATTTAGATGACACAACATTTACTAAACAATGAACACAAATGCTTGACAACAAAATATAAAGAATGATGCTATATTGTCCTAATCTATTGTACAGCAAATTATTCATTTACCCAATCAGTCAATTGTAAGCCTGCTGAAAGCTAAGATACATGTCAGCAAGAAGCTTGATGCTTATTGATGCACCACCAACATTGTTAAACGGTATAATACACAAGAAACACTTAAGTCATTTCATGGCTAAGAGCATGAATGAGTTGGCTCATAAGAGCCCTTTGATTTGTTGTTGTTGAGGCTCCGACAGAGTGCTGTAGTTGTTCAGACTTTGTACGTTCTTGTGCCCAGATATTTGCATGATGTGCGTTGGCGGTACTCCTTCATCATTCAGTTTCTGGATCATCCTTTTCCTTCCCCTATGATTGGTAAGAATTTTAACATCTAAATCCAGCTTTTTCTGCCATTGTTTTTGAAAGTGACTTGAGTTTGTTAACTCCCATGGGAGCTGACTTGAACAAAGGTTTTGTATTTACGACTTTTGTAGTGTGATTGATTGCTAAATAAAACGGATTATCCGGAATCTTCAGGTCATCTGGTCTTTTAGAAGCATAGAGGTCATAATCCCAGACAGGATCTCTTTAACTGCCAACGACAGCAAACATTTTTGGCTTTACAGTGCGAGAGTCTTTTGGATCAGCGCCTGTTCGAGTCTTCCTCTGTCTTTGTAAAACTCAATGCTACCAATATAGATTACAATCTTAGGAATATCGACACTGATCTAGCACTTCCAAGGCCATACACAAATTTTCTTTAGCGCAGCTTTAGGTATAGTGGTGCAATGCTCTTTCCTATGAGGCAAAGACCGCACAATCGCTTGCGGATTTCAAACATAAACTTGCCTCCTCGCCTTCCACACCTTCTACTGGATCGCACTGATTCCATGTAATATGTAGATAAATATATTTATCTTTAATCAATCCTTCATACTTACATAACTTATTCTAACGTGTTTAGCTACGCCCCACCTGGAAACCAACTTTTGTTGTGTGTGGCCAGCGTAGTTAAAGTTGTATCTATCTATCTATAATACAGGGGCGAATCTAGGGGGAGGGTGCAGGGGTGCGCACCTCCCCCCCCCCCCCCGCCCGCTTTTAAAATTTGTTTACCTCACTGGTCAGTGACGTCATTCATTTGAGGTGCACCCCTTCTAAGAAAAATCCTGGATAGTGACGTCATTCCTGAAAGGTGCACCCCCTCCTAAGAAAAATCCTGGATCCACCCCTGCTATACTCAGAAATGTTGTTCCGTCCACTGCTTCTTTTCTTTTAACATCGCCCCATTTCATGTCCCTGTGCAAGGGCGGATCCAGGATTTTCAAATGGGGGGGGGGGGTGAATTCTTGTAGTAATGTTAGAGAAATCAAATATTATTTCAATATATGAGGGATAAGAAAAAAAAAAAAAAAAAAAGAAGGGGGCTCAGAAAAAGGGGGGGAGGGAGAAAATTCACCCATTTCACCTCCCCTGGATCCGCACCTGCTGTGCTCTTGACAACCTCTCAATTCAAAGAACTGTTTAACCATATAATGTTAATAAGAGCCTCTGATGAAGAGCAACCGTGAAAATCTTGGCCATACAGAATATCAACTTCTTCGTCTGTTAGCGTTTGGTTTATTTCCTTACCCGTCTTTCTTTAGTTCCTTTTGCTTTGCGACTAACGCTTCTCTAGTCTTTCGGAACTCCTTTCCATCCATAATGGTTGAGGAATAGCCTTTCTTTCCTAAATAACGATCAAAGCTTGAAACAAAAGACCTGAGCGACTAGGTTCGTATTATTCTTCCGAACTTGAAGTAGAAAATTGGCGATTAACACGTCGAGATCTTTTGCATCAATATTTTCAATTTCTCTCAGCTCGTGCCTTGAAACTAAAGAATTTTTAAGCAATAAGACATCTCTCTGTGTTTTGCTTAATGTGTTCTTGTTTTCTTGATGCTGTACAAACTCGTTTAGAGAGCGACCAACAGACACAAGCCTAGACAATGCTAGAGCGTTTCTCCGCCTTCGCCATTTTCGCGGGAAAAATTTGGAGGTGGCGCCGCTAAAAAGCCTCCAAATGTGGAAAGCTATTTGAATGTAAACGATGCACGATTGCGATTGGCTCGCAAAGGCCTTTACGCTATCGTTGATTGGTTATACTTCGACACATGAAAGAGCTGTGCGCCATTCTGATTGGCTGTATAGGGATTTTCACATGTGAAAATAAAGCGTATAGATTTCTACAAATGAGTCCCCTGCGGGGGCAATAAATTCGTTTAGGACAAAAAGCTTTACTCTAATTTGCATATATGGCGACTGTAACGCCATACTTCTGGTTACATCTCGGAAAAAATCTCGACTTCTGTTCTGCTTTCGAGATACGTTTGCTCGTATATCAAGACAAATGGGTTGTTTCAGTATTAAACTATAACAAAAGAGTGAATTGATATTTTTTTCCACAGTCCACTTCGTGAGAGTGCCCGTATCAGCTAAATTTTTATTTTCCCATCTGATCCTATATTTCATGCAATGAACTTCCGCGAAAAAATTTTTCGATTTGGATAAAAAGCGAGTTTATTTATGAATTTTTAAAAACCTGAAAATCCTATTTTCTTGCTGTCCACCCGTGCTGCTCATCACAGCATTGACATGCTCAGAGTTGTGACGTAGATTCAGGAACGTGTGACTTCAGGCTTGACTTATCTTGCTTGTTTTACCTCTGTAAATTTAGCTTCCTAGTCCATGCAAGCCAGCATTTTGTATAAACTAGTAAGTTAAATTTACGGAGGTAAAACAAGCGAGATGAGTGAAGCCTGAAGTCACGTGTTCCTTAAACTACGTCACAATTCATTCAAAACGAACGGAAGACTGGTGCGAATGGTGGACCAAGCGGCAGATCTTTAAATCCCCATCACTTGCAAATCTGGAGGGTTTGAAAAAAAAAGCCTAGAAAAACCTGGAGACTAGGACCTCAAACCTGGAGACTTTAAAAATATGTATCAAATGAAAACAACAATGACAGATTATTTGTTTCAGAGTATTCTTTACCTTATTAGTGCTGTTTGTTTTACCGTGAGTTGCTGTACCATGACCGTGAGTTAGCATCACAAACCGTGAGGGTTGGAAGGTCTGAAGCCGGGGCAGCTTTAGTGATAACTATTACTAGTGTGAAATAAATTGGTATATTGGTGTATTCTCTGAGAATATCTTTTGGAAATTGACAGTGTTTCTTGTGGTTGGCTGCAAGCGAAGCTAGTAACAGAGGAAATTGTAGTGCGCTGCGGTGGGCCCTCGAACGCTTATTAGCCCAAACAGCTTACGGCATGTGCTAAAACCCAGACCATAGACGGTAGACGATAGAGGGTAGACGATAGACGATAGATTTGCGTGACATATGCGTGATAAATTTATCACGCAACCTTTAGGGAATCAATTATGAGAAACTCCAAAAACCAAATTTCCGCAAAATCAGTCACCTAAACACGGGGAAACAACATGTGAAATGATTTAGGGAGATGACTTCCATATATAATAATAAAGATCTTTATTGACATAAGAAGAATAATAAAAGAAACACGTCCAGAGACAAAACGTCTGGACCGGCTTACAATTTCATACATATATCAATCCATTATGTATATACAAGACTAAGTAGCTACACAAATTCAAAAAGACATCTATTAAAAAAGCAACGGGTTGGCGCTCAATGTCACATGAATGATGAGAAACTCCAACAATCAAATTTCGGCCAAATCAGTCTAAACACGAGGAAACAACATGTCACAAACTTTGTCACGCAATCTTTAGGGAAATGACTTCCATTTATAAAACGTGTTAGCGCACAATGTCACATGAATGTCGATAAACTCCAACAATCAAGTTTCCGCAAAATCAGTCACATGAACACGGGGAAGCGACATGTGACAAACTCTGTCACGCAATCTTTAGGAAAATGACTTCCATTATGTAAAAAACGGGTTGGCGCGCAATGTCACATGAATTATTAGAAACTGCACGTAATCCGCAGTCCGTACTAGTATGAGCATGATGCGGTGACGCGCTAGACGGTAAACACATGTAATGAACGTACGTACATTGACTACGAACATGGGGAAGGAGCTACAAGCAGAAGTCCTATACATGAATTCTGAAGAGCAAAATGGCAATACCCTATTTACAGCTGAAAAACCCTACCCACTGGGGCCGCGTGTACCTGTACAGCCCATATAAGGGCCGGAGTACCACCCCAACACCCCCAGCCCCCGGGGGGGATGGCAAGCAATCACCTTAGTTTTGACCCTACTGTGCTCTCACCAAACTGCAGCGTGTTCAAAACGCAGCTGCAAGAGTCCTATATCTAGCACCACGATTTTGTCATATCACACCAATATTATATAAATTATACTTGTTACCTGTAACGTTTAGAATAGATTATAGGATTATAATAATTACTCACAAGGCAACAACAACAACAATAATTTTAGTTACCCCATAAACTTACTTACATGCAGATAAATTATTCAAATAGATAGAGATAGATATAGGGGGTCTGGCTGCCTGAAATAACTAGGAAGTTAAAAGGGGCAGGCAGCCAGAATCACAATTTGTTTAGGATAATTTAGGTCGGACACACATACGCACACATAAACATCACAAAAAAAAAAGAAAATAGAAGTAATAGTAAACTAAGACATTGAAATATAAAGGGTAAAGTATAATAGGAGGAATCCATGGTATAGCTCCTAATTATTTATCATCTCTCGGAGATCTTAAACCTAATCCTTCCTACAGTCTCAGATCAAACAACAAATAGCTGATTTCAAATCCAGATTTTAGAACTCTCCCTACTCTTGGCGATCGAGCCTTTGTAGCCGCCGCACCTAAACTGTGGAATGATCTTCCGTTAGATCTTAGATGCACTTCTGATTTTAACGTTTTTAAACGTAATTTGAAGACTCGTCTTTTTAAAAAAGCTTTTTCTGATATACGATTGTAATTTACAGACTAGACATTATTTTTTCCTATAACTTTGACCATATATATATTGTTATATTTTAAATACTTGCAATAATATTTTTTTTCGTGAATTTTGACCATATATTGTTATATCTTACATCATTGTAATATACTGTTCTTTTATTGTAATGCGCATTTAAAAACTGCAAAGTTGAATTTGCGTCGGCACAAATAAATGTTGTTATTATTATTATTATTATTATTATTATTATTATTATTATTATTATTATTATTATTATTATTACTAGTTATTATTATTATTATTACTAGTTATTATTATTATTATTATTATTATTATTATTATTATTATTATTATTGTTGTTGGTTTAAGGCTGTTTTGGCAATTTCCTGTGTAACAAAATAAATATGTGAATCTGAATTCTTTGTGAAGTATATATGAAATAATTCATATTTGTACTGCGGTTGTAGATGAAGTGAAGAGTGATCATCACAGTAAATTTTCCAATTTAAGCAACTGGAAAGAAGAAGCCTGAAAAAAATCAGGGCTTCAACGGGATTCGAACCCGTGACCTCCGCGATACCGGTGCGATGCTCTACCAACTGAGCTATGAAGCCACACGTTGGGAGCGAGGTCAATTTGTTGAGTTCATATTTTCCCGTGCAGTAAAGTGATGTGACCTCGCTCCCAACGTGTGGCTTCATAGCTCAGTTGGTAGAGCATCGCACCGGTATCGCGGAGGTCACGGGTTCGAATCCCGTTGAAGCCCTGATTTTTTTCAGGCTTCTTCTTTCCAGTTGCTTAAATTGGAAAATTTACTGCGATGATCACTCTTCACTTCATCTGAATTCTTTTGTTGTGCATTTTCTCTCAGGAGTTTCCTTTTTTTTCCATTTTAACGGCTTGTGGAAACCTTTGGCAAAACAGCCTGAAACCAGGCTTAAAACTAAGGTGTGATTGCTTGCAGGAAATCGCGTACAAGACTTGTTCAACCACAGTTAGGGCGGAGTCTTCATATGAGCCCGGTCGACCGGGCTGGCTCGGTTTCCGAGATCTCGCCTCGTCACTCTTTTCTTTGTAAAAATTTCGATGTGGTCATATGAGAGGCCGGGCTGGCCCGGTTACCGAGATCTCGGTAACCGGGATGAAAAATTTCCCATATGAACCCTCCAGCCCGGAGAACAGGACGAAACTTTAGCTTCGCCCTCACAACATAGCGGCCAAAATGGCATAATTTTGGTCTTGCATGAATTTCCACTTTAGAAGTATGCGAATTAGCTTTATTAGTTAAGTTACAAGAGCCCACAAAGCTATGACTGTCGCGAACAATACAAATTTATGTTCTACCGTTTTGGTTGTGTTTCTTGAATTCATCCCGGTCGACCGGGCTGAAATTTCCCATATGAACACTCCACAGAATTCGTCCCGGTAACCGAGCCAGCCCGGTTACCGGGCTCATATGAAGAGACCCTTAGACACCATCATGACACTTTGTTTTCCCGCGGCCCGAAAAGCCAGCTGCACAGGCTACATAAAATAACGAGTGGGTAAATAAAAAGAGTGTATCGGTGTAAAATACCGCATGGACCTGGAAAATAGTCGTAAGTGAGAATCGAAGGACTTTTGAGAATCAAGTGAATCCTGCTTGAGAATTGAGAGCCTTCTGCTTTACATCAGCTGAGAACAATTGGCGATTGACACATTCCGTAAACTCGTGTAAAGTTACAACAGCTTCATTTCACCTCTTGCTTTTCTTCGCTTGGTCACCGGTCATCGGTCGAGAGCTCAACATCGTATCGACACGATACTTGACATGGATTTTACTCACTCCGAAATTGTTCAAGGTATGTAGCTGCACTGATCTTTTGCAAATTTGTTATCTCTGGTATCATTTATTCTCGATCTGAGTCATTCATTATTGTGATCTATTATGTTCATTGTCTTTTTAGGAAAGAGGAGCGGTACTAGCTCTGAAGAGGAAAGGTAAGCCACGCGTTCATTTCATAAACCTTGTTTTTCTTGTTATTTATCGGGGTGTGTTAGTCGAGGTTAATTTTTCTTTTTCTTTCAGTGTCAGAAATCTGAAACAGCCAGAAGTGGTTACCTCACGAAAGAGAAAGATTGAAAATGCCCCACGACGCGTTCAAGGTTAGTACGCTCGATTCGATTGTGCAATTTCCGCTTTGGAGTTTTTTAATAGAACACGTGTGTGGGTCCTTGACTCCTTTAGTTTCTTGGTTATTTCGATCAGAGTTTTGTTGTTAGTTTGTGTGCTCTTTTGTATTATGTATCGGCTAGGCAGCAGTGCGACAACTCATCTATTTGTGTCGAGGGGTCATATGTTTGAAAATGCTTCGAAAAAATGTGTAATGGGTGTCAACGTGTCAATAGGTCACTAACGCTGCCCACATATCTTTGAGTAGAGTTGAAAACGTATATTTTAAATTTAGTTTGTTCAAGGTATATAGCTGCACTGATCTTTTGCACATTGGTTATCTTTGGTATTACTCATTCACAATCATTCATTCATTGTGATCTATTATGTTCATTGTCTTTTTAGGAAAGAGTAGCGCCTCCGGTACTAGCTCTGGAGAGGAAAGGTAAGCCACGCGCTCATTTCAAAAACCTTGTACATGTTATTTATTGGGGTGTGTAAGTCGAGGTTAATTTTCGTTTTCTTTCAGTGTCAGAAATCTGAAACAGTCAGAAGTGGTCACCTCACGTAAAAGAAAGATTGAGAATGCCTCACGACGCGATCAAGGTTAGTGCGCTCGACTCGATTGTGCAATTTTTGGATAAAACACGTGTGTGGGTCCTTGACTCCTTTAGTTTCTTGGTTATTTCGATTAGATTTTTGGTGTTAATTTGTGTGCTCTTTTGTATTATGAGTCTATTATGTATCGGCTAGGAAACAGTGCGACAACTTATCTATTTGCGTCGAGGAGTCACATGTTTGAAAATGTCTGGAAAAAACAGTCGTTTTCGGACGTTTTCGGAAGGCGAGAAGCGCCGTAAGCGTGATCCTATATGGACCGTTGCTCGCCTTCTCAAAAAATACGACTGTTTTGCAGTCTAGTGTCAATATGTCAAAAGGTACTAACGCTAACCACATATCTTTGAATCGAGTTAAAAAGTACACTTATTCGATTTTAAATTTTGTTTGGATGAGAGGGAGAAAAAGTAATTTTTACGCATTCTCCATCACAGGTAAACTATGGACTAAATACGCCAAAAAGTAAGTATATCTAATCGATTATAACAGTTAACTTATCAGATTAAGACATCAACACCTGGGTATTTCCTCCTGGGGGAAGGGAGCAAGGCGAGGTCACATTTTCTTCGACGACAATGTCAGAAACATAATCCATGTAGAGCACAGGCCAATCTTGAACGTGTATAAACTGAGAACTGAAGTATTTTCATTCCCTCTTAGAGAAAAAAAACCGCAAGAGGTGCCGTGACACATATCCCCACCGTCCCCTCGGTATAACCGATCAAACGAACCAATCATAAAAATGTCAACCAATCTGAGCCCGAGTGTCAGATTCTGACCCTGGCGTCGGTGCATGAAAGTGAGATTCAAGTCCAAGCTAACCAGAGGTTTTTCTTTCTCGCCGCTTCGCGAATCGTGTTTTCGCCACTTCACGGCTCTCTAGCAGCTCACTCATGCGGAGAAAAACCACTGGGACCAGGGTAACTTTGGCCATGATGCCAGACCAGTGGGACAACTGTTAGTGCCACGTAATGAGTAATGAATTCTAAACCAAGTATCTCTTTTACAAGCTAGGTCTGAAAACGGGTATGGATTTTTAAGGCTAGGTCTAAAATAGGGTGTCCAAAATCGCATTTTTTGGGTCTGAAATAATGTCAGGATTTGGAAAACTGGGCGACACACCCCTACTAAGAGTTCTGTCAAGCACGGTGAAGCTTCCCCGCCTTTAGGGGTATTTACTTATTTCCCCTTCAAATTTTCAAATTCTTCGTTTGTGTTGAAAAAAGGAAACTGTTTTGAACCGCCTTACATTGGTTGTGTAATGTGTAATGTGTAATGAGGACAAACATACATGTCCCCTTTACATTGCTTTATTGCAGTGGGCCCGGACGTCAGCTTACAAAGGCGCCGCTGGCAGCCGCTATCAGTCCATTTATGAGCCCACTGAACCCATGATAAATTAACCAATTTATTTTTTTTGTTTGAGAGTTACTTATTTACAGTACATTCAAAAGTCTTACTCCGAAAAGAATGTGTTAAGGCAAACGAGGGCGAGGACGTTTAAATTTGGAGAAAATTTCGTCGTTTAACAAATGTGGGCGTAGAAATGGGCGATAGTGCTTGAGAAACCCTGCATTACGAGTCGTGTGTGGAGTACCTGAAACCCGCGGGCACCCGAGTGGTCTGCTGAGGAGACTATTGTAGGTTTTCATGTGACATCAGTACGGGCCAGTATTCTAAAATCGGTAGCGAAATTTTGGGTTAAAAGATGACCGAATCATGAACTGGTAGTCCAATTTACAGTCCAAAGTATGTGTGAGCTAACTACCTCGCCAGAAGCGACAAGTTCAGTCGTTAAGTCTTGTACGCGATTTCCCGTGTGACGAAATAATTATGTTAATCTGAGTTCTTTTGTTGTGCATTTTCTCTCGGGGTTTTCACTCTTTTCCAATTTAACGGCTTGAAAAGTAGTGAATTTGTGTTGACTTGAGGAAGCTTTAAACCAGGCTCAAAACTAAGGTGATTGCTTCCCCCCCCCCCCCCCCCGTAGGGGAGGAGGTGGTACTCCCTTATATGGGCTGTACAGGTACACGCGGCCCCAGAGGGTAGGGTTTTTCGGTTGTAAATAGGGTATCGACGTTAGCCATTTTGCTCTTCAGAATTCATGTTTAGGACTTCTGCTTGTAGCCCCTTCCCCGTGTATGTAGACTACGTACGTACCTTCATTACCTGTGTTAACCGTCTACCGCGTCCTCGCGTCATGCTCATACTACTACGGACTGCGGATTGCGTGCAGTTTCTAATAATCGCTGATCGGTTTTTTCAGTTTAAATAAAGCATTTATAATTATTATTATTATTATTATTATTATTATTATTATTATTATTATTATTATTATTATTATTATTATTATTATTATTATTAGTATTAGTATTAGTATTAGTATTAGTATTATTATTATTATTGCGCGCCAACCCGTTTTTACACTGAATGGAAGTCATTTCCCTAAAGATTTCGTGACAAAATTTATCTCATGTCGCTTCCCCGTGTTTATGTGACTGATTTGGCGGAAATTTGATTGTTGGAGTTTCTCAACATTCATGTGACATTGCGCGCCAACACGTTTTTATAAATGGAAGTCATTTACCTAAAAATTGCGTGACAAAGTTTGTCACATGTCGTTTCCCCGTGTTTAGACTGATTTGGCGGAAATTTGGTTGTTGGAGTTTCTCATCATTTATGTGACATTGAGCGCCAACCCGTTTATATATATGGAAATCATTTCCCTAAATCATTTAACATGTCGTTTCCCCGTGTTTAAAGATTGCGTGACAAATTTGTCACGCAAATGTTGCGGAAATTTGGTTTTTGGAGCTTCTCATAATTTTTTTGAAAGATATACATTTTATTGCATTGCACACACACACAAGAAACTTTACAAACACAGAACTGTCCTTAACACTATCCTTCTAACATAACCAAGATACAAGAATACTAATAATAACATACATAGTTACAATAACACTAACACTAGCCCTTTACAGTATTTCCCTTAGTGTCATTTAAGTTTCTACATGGAAGAAGAGAAATGAGAAAAGGGAGAAAAAACCGATCAATTAATCTTTTCGATTTTATACTTGTATTTTATTTTCTTAATAAAATCAACGTTCTGTAGTGGCGATGAGTTATTTTGGAGCTTACATTTATAAATATAATAGAGCAAGAAGAGAAGAGTATAATTCAATTTCTTTGTTAGCGTGTTTGATGCAGAGAACAAGCCAAAGAGAACATCTTCAGCATTTAAAATGAAATTAGAATTATTATTATTAGCATTAAACCATTGTAATACTTTTGGAGTAAAGGATTTTGTGAACTGGCACTCAATAAAGGTGTGATCTATAGCTATGGAGTCTGATTCCCCACAATAAACGCAATTACTATCTGGTTTGATATTAAATTGGAATAATTCCTTCTTTGTGACAACGACTCTGTGAATGATTGAAAGTGGAATTCTCTTAACTTGTTTTCCTTGCATACTTTTCGAACCGATCTAAATATCTTTCCCCAGTTTGTTTTATTTTCTGAAATAGTTTTATTCCATCGCCTTGGGCCTGAATGCTGATCATTATATTTACAATGAATAATTAGCCAATAGAAGTCTTTGGACTTTGCCTTAAGCAAATTTATATTTACATATTCAGCTAGACGGAAGGATTCCGGGTCCTCGTGACTAACACTCCCAGGTGTTGAATCTTTAAATTTTGCTTTTGTCATGAGCTGACCTGGAATAGCAGAAATAACTTGGAAATAGTGCAGGAAGGACGTTTTCTTCAAAGAATATTTGTGCTGAAAGACGGGAAAGGGCAGGACTTCCCCCTTCTCATCTAAAAGATTTTCAATTCTTTTAATGCCTTTCATAAACCATTCCTTCCAGAAAAACGTTTTACCATCGATACAAATTTCCCTATTATTAAATAGGATTGTATCCCCCACATCGCATCCATAGAGAGTCTTCAGTTCATGGAAGTACAGGAGGATGTCCTTGTAAAATAGGGGCATATTTTTAAAGTCTTTTACGCGATAATTACTTGTCAAAAGAAACTGAAGACCTCCATAAGATTTTATAAAATGCTCTAAAGCGAATTTCCAATTTGATTGGCCATTTTTTAGCAGTCTCGGAATTCATGCTAACCTTAACGCTTTTATCATTGTTACGATGTCTGTCATACGCGGCCCACCATTATCACTTGATAATCCTGGTATAATCCCTCTCTTTTTATTTTGTCACTTTTGTTTTTCCACAGAGAACGGAACATCCTTCTCTTGACATTGCCAGCAATGTCATTTGGTACATTGATGTTTGAGGCTGAATATGTTAAAGATGATATCCCAAGCGTCTTGATTATCATGGTTTACCACATAGTGTTAAGTCTCGTGATCTCCATATATCTAACTTTGCTTGCAGTTTATTTATCTTCAGGTCGAAATTCATTTCATTGTTTCCTTTCTCGTCGTAGGAAAAGTAAATGCCCAAAATTCTAGTTGGACTGCTGACCCATTTTAAATGTAACGGCTTGTCCTTATTATTCGCCCATTTCCCTAGCCACATAGCTTTAGTTTTCTTTATATTTAACTTAAGACCAGAAATTGCACCAAGGTCTACTACAATTTTTAATCCTTTTTCAACAGAAGACATATCGGTATAAAAAAGCAGAGGCGGATCCAGGGGAGGGGTTTTGGGGATTGCAACCCCCCCTTTGAGAATTTTTTTCTGTTATTTTGCTTGATTCTTCGTAAAATAATAATAGAATAAAATTGTTTTTACGAAGTTATTTCACTTTTACCATTCGACTGCTTGTCAAGTTATGAAAAGATAGTGTACATTTCGCAAAGGTCGTATCAGGTTCAGGTATAACAAGCGACATGAACAGGTGACATGCATTGATAGTATACAACCCCCCTTTCAGAAATTCCTGGATCCGCCCCTGAAAAGGTTGGTGTCATCAGCAAATTGACTGACTTTAATTTCCTTTCCAAACGCAGAAATTCCCTTGAAATCAATACTTTGAAGAATTTTGTCAGCTCTGCAGTTAAAATGAACAAATACGGTGAAAGTGGACATCCTTGCCTCACTCCGGTGGAAGGTTTAAACCAATTTGTTGCGTAACCATTGTTAAGCACTGTACTCTCTACTTTAGTGTAAAGTACCTTAAGGTAATTCCCCTGAAATAAAACTGACAATAGATTTTCGTTCAAACTTTGCCCACTAAATATTTATCATATGAGAACTTCAATTTTGAAATAAAAAAGGGGGGTGCCCATACTCATTAAGGAGCACTGGGGCATTGAAAATGAACCATTATTTTGGCATTATTTAATGCTTATTACAAGAACGCATTCCCGGTAATAATTGTAAATTTTTGTGACCGAGACTCATGAGAACACGCATTAAACTGGAGTCGATGCATTGTATCGGACACAAATAAACGTTTTAAGTTTGATTTAGACAGAAAGCTGAATTCTTGATTAAAATTTCAACCAAATTTCTTGACGTGGTTACCACAGGGCAAAATAGAAAAGACCACAGTTTACTTGCTATTTTCGTTATTTATTCAATTTTCAGCAATAGAAATCAGATCAGTCTTTCCTCAAGCAAAGTTTATGATAAGTTGATTACAATGACTGAAAAAAAGTTGGGGTGCCCATGCTCGTTGGTGAGCTATAGTCATTTTCCAACTGACAGCGCTCAATATCAAGGCAAATCCGCCATGTTTTCAATATGCACGTGCACGCGGGCGCGCTAAATGACGCCATAAATTATGCGCAGAAAGGATGCGCAGTGCAATTGTGAGGAATAACCTTAATCCAGTTTCTTAAGCTATAACCGAAGTTATACATCTTTAATACATTGCTTATGCATGACCATTCTAAAGTATCGAAAGCTTTTTGAAAATCAAGCGACAGCAATATACCAGAGCAATTGAGTTTCTTAGTTTGTTCCACTATATCACTAATTAGCCTAATATTTTCACCGATGTATCTACCTTCCACAAAACCTGTTTGATCTGGATGAATCAAGAATGACAACAATGGTTCGTTTCGTTTTGCTATAGCTTTAGAAGCAATCTTTTTAGTCTACATTCAGGAGAGTTATTGGTCTCCAGTTTTGTAGTTTTAGTAAAGAAGAGTCTTATTACACCTCTAGGTTGAGAGATTGATAATTCTCCATTTTGGTATGCAGAGTTAAGACTGTCCACTAAGTCATTCCCAATAAGGTCAAAAAAAGTTAAATAGAACTCAACTGTAAAGCCATCTTCTCCAGGGGACTTGCCAGCACTGAAGGTATCTAAATTTTCCTTACATTCTTCATATGTCAAAGCGCCGTCCGCCTTCAAACTCATTTCATGTGTAAGGCGAGGCAGTTCTTATTGCTCTACATAAAGACTAAAATGTTCCTCGCTCACATCTGTTTTCGATGAGTATAATTTCACAAAATAATTTTCTATCTCTGATAATGTTTGTTTTTCGTTCGTTATTATATCACCCTCTTCGAGCTCTAGTTCAGAAATAACCCTCCTAATATAGTTCCTCTTAAGATTGAAGAAATATTTGGTTGGACGTTTCCCTTTTTCAACCCACAAACATTTTGACCTGTATTTTGCCGCTTCACCTTCATTTTCGTATAATTGTTGAAGTTCCTTTTTCAGATCTTCATACTGCTTCAACTCATAGTCAATATTCATTAAATCACGGGAGTTGCAAATTATGTGATCTAGTTTTTCCAGTTCATCTTTGATTACATGTTCACGTTTACTTGTTTAATTTCTTTAGCTTTCGGCCCTTTAGCATATGAAATAGTTACAGACCTGAGTTCCATTTAAGAAGTTCCCAAAAAGTTCTTTCATCTTGGATATACTCGTACTTCGCCAGGATTTCAGGATACGTTTTGCGAATTTGTCTTAAATAATTAGCATCTTTCAGTAAGGTATTGCCCGGGAGGTATTGTTGAACTTCCAAAAGCCAGGTCCTCTCAGAACTTCTTTTGTCCATTGTAGAGATCATGAGAGAAATTGTCCAATGATCAGGTGCAATCGAAGGGTGGATGTCAACTTTCTGGACATGCTTGGTTAAATTTTTGGCTAAAAGAAAAAAGTCTATTCTTGATCTCACTTTTAGTGCTTTCGATTCGTAAGAGTATTTGTTTACGTTTGGATGTTTGACTCTTTGTATGTCTACAAGATCAAAAATATCCATTGTTACTAGGATCGAATTTCGGAAGCCGCTTGGTCTCCAGGGCAAACCACCTTTTTTGTCTTTCTTTGGGCGCGTTCGTTTGAGACTAATCCGGAATAAGAATAATTGGAATAATGCGAGTAAGCGTTTGTTTGGGAGCTATTCTCATTCCGGAATACCTGGATTTCCATTCCGGCTATTCTGCTCCCAGGAGCAGAATAGCCGGAATATATTCCGGAATATATTCTTATTCCAGAATATCCCAAACGAACGCGCCCTTTGTTAGTGTGCAGTTTCAGTCACCTCCTACAATAAGTGCTGTTAATTCAGACTTGTCGATCAGATAGTTGTTAAGCTCTTCAATAAAACGCAGCTGATCAGCATGGCCATTAGGTCAATGAAATACAATAAAATTAGCCAATTGGGAATTCTAGATGGTGACCGCGTTCGCTTAATAGAGGTCAAATTTACGGAAAACAAGTGGACTGCTGTTTGGGAATTTGATAAGTGTCCGTTAAAAGGGGGATGACCGCTTAATAGAGGACCACTTTAATAGAGGTTTGACTGTAGAAATGATAGCAAACTGTATATACCGCTGTTGGGCTCTCACGCTTTGAGAACGAAGAATATTCATAGTGTTTTGTGCTTTGAACCATTTTACATTTTAAAACGAGACATTTTCATTCTAATTAGTGCTTTTGGACTCTGAAGGGTATACATTGTATTACTATTGCGCTAATAGGCTCTCACGCTTTGAGAACGAAGAATATTCATCGTGTGTTGCGTATTAGAGCCTTCGTGTTTTTAGAGCGAGAAAAATACATTGTTTGTCTCACTTATCATTAGTATGTCATTATGTATGCAGTTCACCAATTGTACTGCACGACTCGTGAAGCATTGTGTCACGACCCAAACGACCCGTACGCGGGTCGAACGGGTCGTACTGTCGAAGTAGAACCGCTGTCTTACTAATAATATGCGGGTCAAAATTGCTACGGATGTCAACAAGTTGTCCCCTCACACTGTAAACCATTGTTTCACGACCTGTACGAGTCGTACCCGGGGAGTATGAGTCGTGTCAAGCCATTGACGGGTCGTATCACCTCAACAGATATTGAGGAGAAGGAGTATAAGGCAAAGGCTTACAGTATCTTCTTCTATAATCCCGATTATTATGAGAATGATTTCGGTTTTTCCTCTTTTTAAGGCATCATCTGAGTCCTTACTTTTCGAACCACAAAGCAGCGATGTCATTTGGTCTTTGCCGCATGATTAGTCTAGTCGTATTGGTCATTGCAACGATACTATTCACAGGACTATATCAGTATCAAGAAGAAATGATGAAAATGGCGACCATTATTGTGCCAGGTAAGACAAATGTCCAATAGACTGAGAGCAGCCTCTCTTTCAATGCTCTAAAACAGATTCGTGTCAGTTACCTCTGGTAAAATAAGAACGTGATGTATATCACAAGGTCTTGTAGTTCTTGTACAATCAGTTTAGCTAAATTTACCAGCAAATTTAGAGGGTCATGTCCAAATATTGAGAATTTGCGCGTCAAATGAAAAGTTCCAGTTTTATAGTGAGTGATAATTTTGCATATAAAGTCTAGTGTTCAGTCTCTGAGAAAACGTGACGCCGACAAGTAGCGATCGGCGCTATTCCTGGACAGTGGTTTTATACGGGAATCACTCCGTTTCCAAGTCGCGTATGAAAGGAATCAAGACGATTCTCTCTCCTATTCACGAAAGCAATTCATTTCCCGTGATGTAAGTAGATAAATTTGCTTGCCCTTATTGCTTTGTTAGATTCTTTATGCACATATCAACGATTATCGCGATTTTGGCGGCAATGAACGGGACAAGAGAGCAGCACAAGAGGCTCATAAAGTGAGGTGAAAAGTGTCACTTCGAGTCAAGAATTAACTTATTTTTAAAACGAATTACTATCTTTATTATCCAATTACAGGTCGGAGCCATTCCTATATTTTATTTAGCCGCAACTACGGAACGCCGCATTCTCGTCCCCAGAGTCCGCTTGCTTTTGGTCAGCACCAAGAATCGCGACCTCTGCATGGCTACGTCCAACACCGAAAAGTCTGCGATTCACGGTCTACTCGTCACTCTGCGTATGCTCAGAGCCAAGTCTGAAAAATCCAAATCTGATTGGTTCTGGTCTCAATCTATTGTGTTTACAAAGCCATTCAAAACCGGAATGTCGTTGGACCTGGCAAGAGGTCGCGATTCTTGGTGCTGACCAAAAGGAGCGCGGCCTCTGGAGACGAGAATGGGGACGCTATTACTCGTCGCTTGGATACTAATTAACTAACTTGATAAAACTTGCCTGAGGGGGGAAAATGACGAAAATCGAAAGTAACACCAATTTTCTGTCACGCTTTTAATAAAGTCGTCTTTCAAATAACCAGTTTCCTTTGCTGAACAGGCAAAGAGTTTACTCCACAATTC